>SWLX010000112.1:0-10854 GCA_009866985.1 Limacina bulimoides | reverse complement strand
AGTAGTGTACCTTCAATAACATAAACAATTACAGACTGATTAACAAAGAAAATGTAACAATGCACATTGATAAAATACAGCCTGTGTAAATTTAAATAAAAATGGTCCAAAATCATGCAACAATCCTTCAAAATAATAAAATAAAAATGTTTTCTGTCAATTATATTGAATTTAAATCACGGTTAAGGCCAAAGTAGAAATCATTAAGAACTTTGCCTGAAACGTCAATATTATTCTGCAGAGTTAGCGACACCATGCTACCCCTCAATAAATGACTGCCACCAGAAAACTATTTTATTTATTAAGAAATTTGATCAAAATATTATGGAAATGAAGCAATAACTTTTTGGCGAGAAGCACAAAACAAAAGTTTTGAATAACACTAACTGACACACAAATATCATGGTAAACATCAAATTCATAAATTTAAGTTCAAATGAACAATGAAAATTCAAATATCTTGTTGATTACATTGCAAGTTCTTCATGTTTCAAGTAACAGTGGGACCTCGCTACAGCGTCACCTCACTACAAAGTCATATGGACTATTTGGTCCCTTTTTTCAACACCAATTTATTTCTCACTATATAAATCAACCTTGCCATGCACAAAAAGTGGCACTGTATCCAGATTCCACTATATGTTATGAATGTATCAACTCAAACACAATTTAATAATGACCAACAATATGCTAATAATAATTATCTCAATTTACAACAAAGAACCTATTAATATTAAATATTTTCCAGTTTTGTTAGAAGCCAATTGAATTGCAATGTAGTTCAAGTCCACTTAGCAGTCTATATATTTCTTTGGAAAAGGAAAAAAATGATAGCCATAGAAGTTGTATTGCTTGCTAGGATTTAATTTTTTTTTGCAAATTTCATAATACTTATCAGACAGCAAACCACAAAATGAACCAACAAAAATGTTAAAGTTAGATTCTTGAAAACATACCACTTCTACAGTAACTACATTTTGCACCAAAAGAAATTAAAGACACATTATCTTTTTAAAGCAAAAATTATTTCATTTCAAAGCCACAAACAAATCCAGTTTGTCACCTATTTTTACATTTTCAATCTATGTAATGTGCGTGAAAGGTGAACATTTGGTGAGAACAAATTTGGTCAAATTATAAACCAGACAGTACAATTGTTCGGACATGTTGAATCATCAAATGAAAATTTAAAGATAAAGTAATAAAAGGTCTTTTACAGCTGCTTATGTCTTTTTAACAGTATATGCATAAAAAAAAGATAACAAAACTATAAATAAATGAAAACATATTACTTTAAAAAGTATATGAGCAATTACTTAAATTTATTCAATTATTACTTTGAATTAGGTAACTGAATTTATTTCATCTTATAACCTGAATTTTGTTAAAAATAGTCTGGATTTGCTTTAAAAAATTGTCCCAAAAGACAGTAAAAAAAGCTTTTGGACAGGGTATTTTAGTTTATCTAAATAAATCTCCTCTATAATAAAATATATAATTTTTTATATTTCATATATAAAAATAAGTTAACATCGGGTTGGGATTAATATTATCACATGATTAAATCTAATCAAGTCTTAATCACAATTGAACAGTAGAGACAGCTTATATCAATGTCTTATAAATCCTGAGATCTAAAAAATTTGAAACCTACTAGCCCCTTCTATAAGTTATTTCATTAGGTATTATAATGAGTACTACTTGAGCTTTGATTTTTTTCAAGCTACTAGTACATATAACAAAAGCTATCACGCATTAGACAAAGGGTTGACATTGACAGTACAGGCAAAATGATGCTCTTCTAAAAATTTCATTTTTTTGAGTAGAATTACAATAGTTATTTCAAGTCTTACCATTGGTAAATGTTTAGTTAAACAAAATCTGGGATGTCTGCAGACATATGGATGATAAACATACATTTTGATGCCACAAAAACCTCTTTTTCATGTCCATGATGACACCTGTGCAATGAAGTGGTAAACTTCATCATCAATTTTTTTAAACCTTTTTTTTTCAGAATTAGCAATCTTTTATCTCATAATTCAAAATTTGACAACTTATGACTCTTAAAAACCTAATGTGAAATTATTGAATTGTTTCATGTGTTCATACCTGCAAACGATATTTCAATTGCTGGTATGGAAATATGACTCTTACTGGCACACTCTTATGGGTAGTAAGAAACAGTAATAGGAGCTGCTGATAAAGATAAGTTAAAAACTGTTATCATTAGTCCCTCAGTCAACTTTTTTGGCCAATATGGAAGTGTTTGAATTCAAAGGAGCATTATCAGGACACACTTTAAAAAAATAATCTCTTTGATTGATTTTGACACTTAACAGGATTACTTTTTTATTACATTAATATTATGGTTTTTAAAGATCATATAGCCTAAAGTTTAACTTATAATATAAGAATGAAAGTCAATAATTCTTATGGTAAATGTCTACAATGCGAGAAACAACATTTAAGTAAAACTCTTTAGTTTTTTAGATTTATTATTTTGGATTTGGTACTGTTTCACTCATCTTTCAAAAGATCTTAGGTTAGGAATGGTGAAAATAAATGATAAAATATCTGTAAATTGTCATGGAAGAACCATTTTTCAGTTAACCTAGAACCAGAAATTATGTTAGAAAAACTAGCATATTAATAAAAACAATTCAAAAGTATATAAATTCAAAACAATCTTTGAAAAAACAATGTTTTACTGTAAACGTGGTTTTTTTAGCGAAGGGTTAATTTTCGCAATGTTGTCTCTTTTCAAACATTCGCGGGATGTGATTTTCGCGATCCTCGATTTTGTTCTTATATACCCTTACTAAATTTTAATTTTCGCGAGTTGTTATTTTCACGTTTGGCGCAAAATCGCGAAAATAGCGAAAATTAACTCCTTGCAAAAAAAACATGTTTACAGTAATTATAAGGGGTCATCAACAAAATATGTACATCATCCTCTCCACTTCTCTCTTCAAGTGTGAGTCATATGATGAAGGTCCGACATGTTTTTGTGATATTTTACAATCTAATGAAAGGCATCGGAGGGTACAAAGAAGTATTAAAATGTTTTATTTCTTTGTGGTTAGCTTTTTTTTCTATTATGTCAGTGGATTTTCAACTTGTTTCAAGAAGCACATGTTTGTGTCCAGAGGTGAAGTTGAATGAAATCCCAGGCACCTTTCTCTTAGCACAAGAAATTTATTTAAAGACGATAGATTTTAAATATTCTTTTTGTCCTTTTTCGCTATAGGATTGTGCAGCGGGTTGAATGTGTGGTATGAGCAAGGGTTACATTTGGATCACTTACAGTTTGATTAACATCCATTAGTGAATCATCTTTTGTTTCTCCCAAAATTTCTTGAGAAATAGTGGTTTTATGCTCAATGACAGTAGATGAACTTTTAATGCTATCAAAGTTATTGACCCTTATATCTGATGTAACTGAAGTTTCACTCTTTTTTGGTGAGGGATTTCTAAACATTGCTTCAACTACTTTGTTGATTTCTTCATCTTCCTCTAGGGACATATTTCTTTTCAGTGAAGAAATTCTGCTTTTGCCACTGTTCGTCTCAACAGTATCCTCTCTGTCCAAAGAGGGAATATGCTTCTGGACTGAACTTCTAAGTGTGGAGGATAATCCCTCTATACTTATGGGGCTGAATAAATTGGCTGTTGTTTTTGCTTTCTTTTGAGCAGTACTAATAGGAGTTGAGCTGCTTGGCTGAAGCAGACCTGGGGCAATAGAGATGTCTGAGATGGTAGGGGTTGACAAAGTCTGATTGCCTAATCTTAAGGAGTTGACTTGAGCTTTGGATTTCTTTCCAGAGATAGTCACAATTTTAACAGCAGCCTCTTTTGCCTTGGTCTGTTTTTTGATACTCATTGTTGCTGCTGGTGTTTTGTAAGTGGGAGAAAGTGATTTGCGATTAAGTGATTTACGCGCTGGTGTTTTAGCCTTTAAACTTTTAACTGGAGATACAGATTGCCTCTGTTGCACTGTTTTCTTTGACTTTGAAAGAGAAGGTTGTAATTTTCCAGACTGCTTCACTGGAGATAAAGGTACTTTTTCATCTTCAATGTACCCCTTTTTGTTAGATTTTTCTAATTCACTGTGAGATGATGAGATATTTCTATTTTTCAAATCTGCTTTAGTTTTCGTCGGGGAAGGGTTATTCTTTTTTGACTTAGTGTTTTGTGATTCAGAGGCTTTATATTCATTCATTGTTGCTGTTGGTGTTTTATAAGTTGAAGAAAGTGATTTTCGAGCAGGTGATTTACGAGCTGGTGTCTTAGCCTTAAGACTTTTAACGGGAGATACAGATTGCCTGTGTTGAACTTTTTTCTTTGTCTTTGAAGGAGATGATTGCACTTTTCTAGATTGTTCCATTGGTGACAAAGGTACTTTTTCATCTTCACCATGCATCTTTTTGTTTGACATTGTCTGCTTAGATTTTCTAACCGGAGATAGAGATGCAGATCTATTTTTCTCTTCCTTTTCAAATTCAATGCTAGATGATGGGAAATCTCTTTTTCTCAAAACTCCTTTTGTTTTTATCGGAGAAATATCATTCTTTTTTGACTTAGTGATTGGTGATTGAGATGCCTTTCTTTTAACTGCTGGAGTTTTTTGCTTTTTAGTTGACATATTTTTAGCAAATGTTCTATTTGGTGTTGCTTGCACCGCTGAGAGAATTACTAAAGGAGAACACTCGTCATTAGACAATATTCTAATTGGTGTTTTCTCAACAGTTTTTTTCTGAGCTAAGGCCCTGGGTTTTTTGGAAAGTTGAGACTCAAGTTCTGGTGTTTTTAGTTTTTGAGTGGAATCTTCAGTTTTGGTTAATTTTCTATTTGGTGACTTGGACTGATATCTTTTTTCTTCTAGTATTTTATTTTTTACAGGGGATGTTTTACTTTTACTAGACTTTTTAGTCAATGTGGTTTTCTTCTCTGCTGAAAATTCAGAATTTTCCATTTTTTTATTAGGCGATTGTGACTTTTCTCTTTTTTGTGCTGGTGTTTTTACTTTTTCATTTGATGGTTCAATCTTCTTTGATTTTCTATTTGGTGATTGAGACTGATGACTTTTCTGTATTGCTGTGACTTCCTTCTTCATTTTTCTGCTTGATCTAGTGATTTTCTGCTGTGCTGAGGCTGGACTTTTATTTGGTGATTGTGACTTTTCTCTTTTTTGTGCTGGTGTCTTTACCTTCTCATTTGATTGTTCAATCTTCCTTGATTTTCTATTTGGTGATTGAGACTGATCATTTTTCTGCATTGCTATTTGATTTTTAAGAGAGACCTCCTTTTTCATCTTTCTGCTTGATCTAGTTATTTTCTGCAGTGCAGAAGCTGGACTTTTGTTCGGGGATTGTGACTTTTCTCTTTTTTGTGCTGGTGTCTTTATATTTTCATTCAGAACTTCAACCCTACTCATTTTTTTCGTTGGCGACTGAGACTTATTTCTTTTCTGCGCTAGAGTTTGTGTTTTTAAAGGGGAGGATTCTGTTTTTCTTGATTTTATGCTGCGTGTCTGAGCTATAGTTTTTTTCTCAACAGAAACAACCATACCTTCTTCTGAGGTATCTTTTGCTTCTAATACTGACAGAGCTTTCTCAACATTGTATATGATACTCTTTCTTTTAGATGATTTTGCAGAAGAATCTTTAATAACAGTAAAACTTTCCTCAGCTTTACTGGGCACAACTTTTTTCATGTGTAATGATTTTTCAGGCGCTTCAACAGTTCTAACCATTTTACTTCTTGTTTTTCCTTCGCATATTTCACCTAAATCAATGCCAGATAACATAACTTTGGATGCAGTCAATTTTGCCTTTCCCTGACGAGAATCTGCTGCTGACTTACCAGCACGCTTTATGACAGATTTTTCAACTACCTTTTTTGAGGGTTGAACCCTCATAGACTGGCGCCGATTTGCATCCCCGGTTTGCTTTGGTTTTATGTAGATGGAAGACCTGCGGGTGCGAGTCTTGACTCCCGGTGGTGAGTTGAGCATTATCATGCTGGGCAGCTTAAAGTCATCACGGCAAGTGCTTCTCTGGACTTGGGTCTCAGTAAATACCATTGTTGTTCGCCTGAGGAAGGTGTTATAAAATGGTTATTAACAAGCAACAATGTCCCTTCTCTATTGACTTAAAATTGAAGGCAAAGCTTAGCAATATTGTATCAAAGACCATAAAAAAATCATAGTAGTCAAGAACCAACGCTGTATGGTCGCTTACTCTACTTTGCAAGGTCAATAGTTATTCTGATCATTTTTTGTTTTCGGCATTATATTTTGAAGTTTTTATCATTAAATGACGTTTGAGAGATTGTGCATTGATTACATTATTTGAATTATTTATCTAATTAGTCATCTTGACAAAGTGATTGATATCTGAGTTGTTTTTTTTTTTTAAACTGAGTATTTCAGCTTGTTCGCCCAGGTTTTTCAAAAACGCAAGCCCCAGTTGTGATAGAGAAGACATTGATCTGTTAGAAAGACTAGTCTTACTCTGTCAGCCTCACAGAGTAAACGACCATACAGCATTGATCCAGAGTATATAATCTTACTTAAGAAAACAGAATGGAATTTTTTTACGAAATGTGATAACATTTTCAACAAACCTAAACCCTATAAATCTTTTAATTTTAATATCACTTGGCTTTCCTCTGTACAGAAAATTGAAACAACACTAGAAATGTCGTTTTGTGCTATTAATGAGCACATGGAAAATATGAAGTTTGAAAAGATATTCTTCTTAATGTAACTAAATAAAAAAAGGAAAATGTTATGACTTCATATTCAAATAGTAGGACAATATAAAAACCACACCCTTTCCCAGTTATAAGTCAGAATTTTTACTATATACTAGTAAGTTAAGTCAAAGTTTTGAAAACAATCTTATGTTTATCAAAATGTTTTTTTTCTGATTAAAAGACTATTCAAAAGAAAAAGTTAACTAAAACGTAACAAAATGTTGTCCTTAATGAAGATGATCCCAAATATGAAGCTTTCAAACTTTGTGTTTAATTTTAGTTTTTAATTAGTTAATTAAAGGTTAATTAAATCAATCTATTAAAGATTAATATCATGAACTTTCATCAATTTGTTTTTTATATCCTCAAAGGGATCACGAAAACTGACAAGTATAGGGGCCTTTTTTTTCTGCCTCGCTTTGAAACAAAAAAAGATCATGGTACTTTTCAGTTTTCCAAAAAGTGAAAAGCTTTAGCAGAGGTTGAAAAAAGCGGGAACTCCGGAACTTAGTTCCCAGACAAAAAAATTGTGTTAGAAGATTTCTCAGACAATTTTTGAGGTGGGGAGTGAAAAAAACCCAAACAAAACAGAAAATTTTCTGCTGAATTGAAAGATATTTCCTGGAGATATTGAAGAAAATCTCTGCAAATAATTCTTCTGCATATTTGAAGACAATTTTCTGCAGAAAAATGTCTGCAGAAGTAAAGAGAATTCTCTGCAGACTTTTCAGCAGAATCAAAAAAAGTATTTTTCAGAGTTCAAAGACATTTTCTGCATATTTCAGCGAAAATTTTCTGCAGATTTGAAAGAAATTTCTGCAGACTATGAAAACAATATTCTGCAAAGACATTTTCTGCTGACTTCAAAGAAATTCTCTGCAGACTTCAAAGAAAATTTCTGCAGAATCAAAGAAAGTATTCTACAGACTTCAAAGAAATTTTCTGCATATTATTTCATAGACAATTCTCTGTAGACTTGAAGATCATTTCTGCTGACTTCGAAGACAATATTCTGCAAACAACAATCTGCAGACTTCAAAGAAATTCTCTTCGGACTTCAAAGTTATCAAAGTCAAATTTCTGAAACTAATTTAATTTTTCTGAAGACTTCAAGAAAATTTTCTGAAATGTTCAAAGAAGATTTTCTGCAGATTTCAAAGAAAATGTTCTGCAGACTTGAAAGAAAATGTCGGCAGTTTTGAAAGAAATTTTCTGCATATTTTAATTAAATTGTTTGCAGACTTCGAAGGAAAAATTCTGGGAAGGCGTTTTCTGCAGACTTGAAGAAAAATTTCTGCGACAATTTCTACAGACTTAAAGAACAATTTCTGCAGACAAATAATGCTTTAAAATTGAAAAAAAATAATAAAATTGAAAAAATCAAATCTTATTCAAAAATTTTGACAGTCCAACAGATTAATAAACATAATTTTCAAAACTTTATACAACAAAGAGCAGTCTTAGTTTGTATTTAAAGAAAGTAAACTTTGGAACTGTACTTCAAAAGGAAGAAATCACTATAAAAAGTTACATTTTTAAAATTAAAACTTATTGGTTGCAACTAAAACATTCTCATTAAATTACAGTTACTACTGGTTATACTTTTTTAACTCAGAGCATTAATTCATTCTAAACTAGCGGATTTGCCGCTAGCCGCATGCAGTCCGAGGCATATATGGATTGCAGACCCCCCATACTCGCGCCTTTGGCGCTCGGTAATCGGCCTCCCGTGCAAAAAAGATAGTGTGAGAGAGAGATAGAGAGAGAGAGAGAAAAAGAAAGAGAGAGAGAAATAAGGGGAGAGACAGATGAAGAGAGAATGAGAGAGAGAGGTGAGAGAAGGTGAGAAAGAGAGATAAAGACAGAGGGAGGCTTATATTGATCGTCGACTACCGTACTCGCGCCTTCCGCACTCGGTAATAGACCTCCAGTGCGGAATTGGATTGAAGAAGAAAGGGGTTCAGTATTTTTGAGAATTGGAACAGTATCTGAAGCATCATATTCAAGAATTGCAACCCATAAAACATGTATCCCACACTAACCATCCAGATAAACTTACTTTAATTCGATCGAATATTTGTATTGAGCAGTCAATTGTGCCTGGCCTTATGTTAGTGTTGTATATAGCTTTAAGTGGTCCTTTGTAGCTTGGTGCCATGTTTTGATATTTCTTTGATGTCCGCGTCCTGTCCCAATACTATATTGTTGATTATTTTTTTGAGGTCTGCGCATTGCAAAAATGATGTTTTTCCTCTTTTTTTGGGGGCCAATTTTTACTTTGGATTTTTTTTTTGTCCATGTCAATAACATTGTTTTAAGCAATTCAATAAAGCAAACTGCATCAAAATCGGCCAACAATTTCTCGAGTTATAAAGGAACAAACATACAAATACACACACACACATACATACTGATACATTACTGTTTTATTAAGGNGAGATGTTTATTCATATATCTTAACTTAAATGGAATAAATTGAATTTTAAAGAACAAAAGATGTTCTCATGCACACAATGTTTAGTTCAAATAGAAATATTGTTTTGTTTGAACTTGGTGAAAACATTTATACAGTCTATATGATTAAATTACATTTGATGCTCCATTTCATCTATCTACTAATTTTTACTTTTACCTTTGTCATTTGCTTGTATAAAAGCTCCCAATGCCTAAATGACACAGTCAATAGCACTCAAACATGGCAGTATATTATGATAAAACACAGGGTCTTTTCGAAGATAAACAAAATCCTCCTAATAGAGCGAAAACCTCACCCAATAGAAATTTTAAAACCAGCATATCTCACAAAGTTCTTGAAAAAATCATTATTTTTTTGGTCACTTTGATATGTTTCAAAACATGTATTTAGTAATTTCATATTTTTTGTGATTTTTTTTTTTNTTAATTCCAAGGGGTGATACTGTAAAAGTGCTAATGTTCGCGACGGGCGACGGATTTAATTTCGCTTTTTTTTTTTTAATGAACAAAAGACTTATTGAGGGAATTATTCCTAAACGGCAAATTAGATGCACGCGAAATCCATTTTTTCAACATTCGCGAACGTTGAGATGCACAAATATTTCCATTTTTACAGTAGATATTCATTTCTGTATAACTATTCACACAATTTGGTAAGGCAGGTCAAAATTGAGTAAGGGGCTTTGTCATCATAATTATGTGCTTATTTTATTTCTTTATACTCTTATATACGCCTTCATAACAATTGGTTGTTGCTAGTTTATTAATGTATTTCATACAGGTAAAAGTATTTTTTATTGCTAACCTTATATGGCAAGAACTTTTCTCTTTTTCCTATAATTAAGTACTCACATTAAAAAGAAATACTGTTCAAGAAAAATATGTCTTGATAGGTTTTGTGCCTTAGCTATACATCTGTTTGAAATATCCATTTTGTTTAATTCAAGTTTCTTAGATGTATGCGCATATGATTAGCCTCACCTCTTCATTGTTTGTTAGTTTCGATCCTCCGGATCCTATTCACAACTGCTGAGCTGCCGGTTCCAAAAAAGAAAAAAAGCATTGGAACCGGCAGCTCAGCAGTTGTGAACAGGATCCGAAGATTCGAAACTAGTAAACAATGAAGAGGTGAGGCTATACCACGGTTGCCAATTATTGGACCTGGATTGTTGATAATATTTAGTAACGCAGGTCCAATAATCGGCGACCGCGGTATAATCGTATGCCGTACATCTAAGAAACTTAAACTGAACAAAATGGATAGAAAAATATGTGTCAGATTGTAAATGCAAATAAAATGGAAAAAAAAATCTAGTTCTCACTTTGCAATTTTTTTGGATTTCGGTTACCAACAATGTTTGAGATACATAATCAAATCATGTACTTGAATTATCTTTTATTTATGAAAAAAAAAGGATCAATTTCATGTGGATAAATTCTATATTAAAAACATTACAAAATATTACATAAGAAAGTACAGTGGAACCTCGCTACAAGGCCACTTTCCGTGCATGTCAAGAAGCATGCCCCCAGAAAGCGGTGAGCCTGGTGAGCCTCGCTCGCTCCAAATTGAAAAAGCAAACTCCACTTTGATTTGAGGTACCAAAATGCAACGCGATT
>SWLX010000109.1:0-11779 GCA_009866985.1 Limacina bulimoides | reverse complement strand
AAGCAGAGTTTAAAATTTTGAGGAATGATTTGGAGGAAAGATTACTGTTTAAAATACAGGAAGGTTGAAGGTTTTGGAAAGTATGGAATGTGTGATGAAGGATTTTGAGGAAAGTTTAAAAGAACTTGTTCGTTAGTGGAAAATTTGACTGGGATGGAACATTTTGTGTTTTTTTGGACCAGGGGACCTGTCTGAGATAAAAATTATCAAAAAGCATCCTGTGTACACGTTTTAAAAAATCGCAAAACAGCCAGTTTAGCAATATTTCAAAGTGTTTCTCCACGGTGCTTTTTGTGATTTTCCAACCTAGTTGGGCCCAGTGTTTACAAAAAATCAAAAGAATCCCCTATTTCTTATTTGAGTTTTTATAGTTATGATAACATATTAGTAATAGATTTGAATTATTCTTTTATTTTGTAGTGTATAATAAAATATGTAATAAATATACCAGGAAATTGTTCCTCAGAAATAGTTTATTTTAAATAAGAAAGGAATTATTAATATATGCCTAATCATCTGTATCAATTTCAAATCTGCTAAATTACTCATTTTAAAGGATAGCAAATTGAGGATTCTTACGGTGCCTTTTGATTTTTTTGTAAACACTGGGCCCAACTAAGTCGGAAAATCACAAAAAGTACCGTGGAGAAACACTTTGAAATATTGCTAAACTGTCTATTTTGCGATTTTTTAAAACGTGTACACAGGATGCTTTTTGATAATTTTTATCTCAGACAGGTCCCCAGGTCCTAAAAAACACAAAATGTTCCAGTCCAGTCAAACTTTTCACTAACGAACAAGTTCTTTGGTAAGGTGGTAAACTTTGGAAAATAATGAATTTATGAGGAAGGATTTGTAGGAAAGTCTAAAGTTGAAGACAATGCAATGGTATGATTTTAGGAAATATAAAATTTGTGATGACGAAATTGCATGAATGTTTAAGTTAGGAAAAATGAGAAGGCTTTTAACACATATTAAAATATACAAAATATTGGAGCAAATGAATGAAAAATGTTGTACATTATATGCTACAACTAAAACTCATATTGAAGGCGTTGCATAGAGCATGAGAAATTATATTGACATCCATAGTAGCAGTAGATGTGGTCTGGATACATCCACTATAATGGACCCTCAGTGTATTACACTAAATACCTTGCAGAACAGCACTGGATGATTACTGTCCAGGCCGAAACAGGTGGTATTTTATTACCAAGATGAATAAGAAATATTCCACTTTGACAAACCGGTTAAAAATGCTGACCCTAAAGTTGCCATTCTTCCAATAAATGGCACTAGATATCAGTTAGAGAGTGGCCATGTCTTATGGTATGACCTGGGCATTGTATTTTATTGTTATTTTTGTTGTATAACGATGCAAATTAAATTCTTTAAACTATTAATTCTTTAAACTATAAATTAAAAATATATCATAGCATAGATAACAATTATTGTAAACCATAAGGAACACAGGACAATTAAACACCTGCTAAACATCACACTATCTTTATCCGAGCGCTTTCGAAATTTACATAAATTTCCTATTCATGGAAGACATAGACCCATATAAACTCAATCTAACAATACATTATAATTTATAAAAACATCTACAATACAATGCATTATTAAAATAATGTGAGATACAGTTCATTATTAAAACAATGTAAAATAAATATGTCGTAAAAAATAAAATGTTGTTTTATTCATTATGTCAGACTAATAAAATTAGTAATAAACTTTAAGAGTATAAAAACTACCCTCATTAAATAGGTTTTTATTTAATCTAGGATTTTGTTTCTTAATACAAAATGCCTCATTAATCAATCACCGCCAAACGACCAATACACCCACCGACAAAAGTTTGGTGTGATTCCTATTTTCAGTTGTATATTTGTGTGTGTGTCTGTGTGTGTGTCTGTCTGTATCACTCGCACAGGCCAAACCGCTGCACCGATCATAATGAAAATTGGCACACATACTCACCTCAAGGTTAGGAAAAAACGGCTCTCTCAGATTTTCGATAAAAAATTTCAGGGTTGCCAGATCCTTTTTTCAACAAAAAAGTGCCTTTTTGGCTGTTTTTCAACATAATTCTTGACATAATTGAGCTAGAGTCATGATTTTGGTGTCTATATATAGTTTTTCGAGTACGAGGAATCGAATGGAGATATTTTGAAAAGTGTCAGACCAACAGGGTTGCCAGCAGGGTTGCCAGATCCCTTATTTTCAACCAAAAAATGTATTTTTGCTGTTTTTCAACATAAGTATTAACCAGTATAGGCGGTGATTCCCCGCGGTACTGACTGCCCTTCAGTTGTTTTAATTTTTTTACTTTTTGAGAATTTGGAAGTTATCAAAATTACAATTCTTACAAATGTCACACTTATTTAGGTGTGATTTTATTTCAGACTTAGGGAGTTTTTTCTCATATTCCAGATGCTCTAAGCATCTTACTCTCAAATGGCGTTTGGTTTTACCAATATAGGTAAGGCTTGCATCACACAAGCATGTANACTTTAAGAGTATAGAAACTACCCTTATTAAATAGGTTTTTATTTAATCTGGGATTTTCTTTCTTAATACAAAATGCCTCATTAATTTTAACCTTTTTTTGACTTTTTGAGAATTTGGAAGTTATCAAAATTACAATTCTTACAAATGTCACACTCATTTAGGTGTGATTTCATTTCAGACTTAGGGAGTTTTTTCTCATATTCCAGATGCTCTAAGCATCTTACTCTCAAATGGCGTTTGGTTTTACCAATATAGGTAAGGCTTGCATCACACAAGCATGTAAATTTATAAACGACATTTGAGTGCAAAATAATTTGCTACTTTGAAAGTATTGAAAACAGGAGAAATAACTACTTTCAGATTATCATGGAAAAGTCTAACAACTTCATTCTTGAAAACATGAGACAAAGCACCAATATATGTATTTATAATTCCTTACCTTTTCTAAATACAAAAATTAAAATTATTTGTGTTTACAGGAAAGATACTAATACTGATGTTTTGCTTAATTTTAATGCTGTGTGTCCCCTTAGTTGGAAGAGAGGTATATTGTTTGGAGCTATAAATCAGGCCAAGATAATCTGTTCAAGTAGAGGTTATTCCGACACATTTTTTAACAAAATTTACCAGTCATTTGAAGAAAACCCAGTTAATGTTCAAGTACTAAATGATATAGATGTTAAAGATAAATTTAGATATGTACTAAAGATTCCATATATTGGTGCTTTGTCTCATGTTTTCAAGAATGAAGTTGTTAGACTTTTCCATAATAATCTCAAAGTAGTTATTTCTCCTGTTTTCAATAGTTTCAAAGTAGCAAATTATTTTGCACCCAAATCCCAGACGCCTCATCTACTTACCTCAAATGTCGTTTATAAATTTACATGCTTGTGTGATGCAAGCCTTACCTATATTGGTAAAACCAAACGCCATTTGAGTGTAAGATGCTTAAAGCATCTGGAATATGAAAAAAACTCCCTAAGTCTGAAATAAAATCACGCCTAAATGAGTGTGACATTTGTAAGAATTGTAATTTTGATAACTTCCAAATTCTCAAAAAGTAAAAAAAAATGACCAAGCGGTTAAAATTAATTAGGCATTTTGTATTAAGAAAGAAAATCCTAGATTAAATAAAAACCTATTTAATAAGGGTAGTTTTTATACTCTTAAAGTTTATTACTCATTTTATCAATCTGACGTAATGAATAAAACAACATTTTATTTTTACGACATATTTATTTTACATTGTTTTAATAATGAACTGTATCTCACATTATTAATGAATTGTATTTTAGATGGTTTTATAAATTATAATGTATTGTTAGAATTATTTTATATGGGTCTATGTCTTCCATGCATAGGAAATTTATGTAAATTTCGAAAGCGCTCGGATAAAGATAGTGTGAGGTTTAGCAGGTGTTTAATTGTCATGTGTTCCTTATGGTATATCAAGACTACAACTCTTCCCAAATTATTCTACAAGTTGCAGGACGGAGGAGGTATGGATGTCCAGAGGCTGAGAAAATTGGAGAAAGCAGGTTTAAAGGTAACTAAGTTGACATTGGATCTAAGGTACTTTGAAAATTGTGTAGATCTAGGTGTAGTTCCAAATTTTTTGAAGTTTAAGCCACCTAATTTACCAACCTGTAGAAATACTAAGAATATTTATCTCCAGGTGATTTTCAACCAGATAAGGGATGTTAAGAAGGATTTGAAGCCTTCTAAAGCACATTAGAGTTCTGAATTGAAGTTCGTGAGTAATAACATATCTTATTTCTATAGGATTATTCTGTATCATCTTCTAAAAAAGAGGTATGAATCATTCTCGGTTCCCATCTTAAAAACTCACAATAAAAAGCTCCTATAGTTATGGACTAGTGACCGAATTAGATCGCCTGAATGTTTTATGAATTTGAGTAGTGGAAAGTTGTCTGTGGTTGAAGAAAATGCCTTGCGCCTGGGTTTAAAGAATCATATACTCCATAAGAAGGTGGGTGAAAATGTCATCAGAGTGGATATAGAGAAACTCATTTCTAACATATCATATGACACGAACGTTATTTTAAGCATGGATTTTAAAGATAAACTGAAGTCTGCTATAAAATCGTATGTGTCTGAAGCTAATGGTTTATGTTCTCAAAAGAAAAATCAATTTTTACATAAAACGTTGCATTAAAGTGTGTAATTGGTAATGCAAATAGATTAACAAGTTTTTTAAGGAGAAATGTGAAAAGTTCTGTTGATGATCTAGTATATAACAATATTACCCCATCTGGTAGTCAGCCTGGGAAGATGTATGGATTTTGCAAAGTCCACAAGGCTGACTAGCCGATGAGGCCTGTTATATCAATGATTGGCACAGCTGAGTATAAATTAGCCAAATATTTAGATAGTTTTATAAAGCCTAATATACAAGATTTATATAGCGTTAATTCTACTCAAGAATTTATGAGTAAACTGGATGATTTTGAATTTAGTGAGGATGATGATGTGGTAAGTTTTGATGTATCACTCATTATATACAAATGTGCCATTAGTTGAAACTATTAAATGGATAACTTATTGTGTATATTCTGTTGAATCAAAGAAAACCCCTCCATTTCCTAAGAAAGTTTTTTTTCAAAATGCTTAAATATGCTACAAGCGGGTTGTTTTTATATAATGACAAACTTTATAGACAGATAGATGGAGTGGCTATGGGTAGCCCTTTAGGACCTTCATTAGCAAATTTCTTTCTTGGACATTTAGAAAAGAAACTTTTTAACAATATTGACATTAACCCTAAATTATATGTCCGTTATGTTGATGATGTCTTCGCTGTGTTTGACAAAAATGTCCCATTTCAAAGTTTCTTAGACCACATAAATAATCAACATCCCAATATCAAATTTACGGTAGAAAAAAAGTATTAATAATTCCTTACCTTTTCTAAATACTAAAATTCAAATTATTGGTGATGAATTTGAGTCTTGTGTTTACAGGAAAGATACTAATACTGATGTTTTGCTTAATTTTAATGCTGTGTGTCCCCTTAGTTGGAAGAGAGATATATTGTTTGGAGCTTTGAATCGGGCCAAGATAATCTGTTCAAGTAGAGAAGCATTTTTGAATGAAGTTAAAAAGCTTAGAGATATTTTCTATAGAAACGGTTATTCTGACACATTTTTTAACAAAATTTACCAGTCATTTGAAGAAAAGCCAGTTAATGTTCAAGTACTAAATGATATAGATGTTAAAGATAAATTTAGATATGTACTAAAGATTACATATATTGGTGCTTTGTCTCATGTTTTCAAGAATTAAGTTGTTAGACTTTTCCATGATAATCTGAAAGTAGTTATTTCTCCTGTTTTCAATACTTTCAAAGTAGCAAATTATTTTGCACTCAAATCCCAGACGCCTAAGCTACTTACCTCAAATGTCGTTTATAAATTTACATGTTTGTGTGATGCAAGCCTAACCTATATTGGTAAAACCAAACGACATTTGAGAGTAAGATGCTTAGAGCATCTGGAATATGAGAAAAAACTCCCTAAGTCTGAAATAAAATCACCCCTAAATGAGTGTGACATTTGTAAGAATTGTAATTTTGATAACTTCCAAATTCTCAAAAAGTCAAAAAATGACCAAGAGGTTAAAATTAATGAGGCATTTTGTATTAAGAAAGAAAATCCTGATTAAATAAAAACCTATTTAATAAGGGTAGTTTTTATACCCTTAAAGTTTATTACTTAATTTATCAGTCTGACGTAATGAATAAAACAACATTTTATTTTTTACGACATATTTATTTTACATTGTTTTAATAATGAACTGTATCTCACATTATTTTAATAATGAATTGTATTGTAGATGTTTTTATATATTATAATGTATTGTTAGAATGAGTTTATATGGGTCTATGCACGGACTTCTATATAAATTTTATATAGAAGTCCGTGGTCTATGTCTTCCATGAATAGGAAATGTATGTAAATTTCGAAAGCACTCGGATAAAGATAGTGTGATGTTTAGCAGGTGTTTAATTGTCCTGTGTTCCTTATGGTATATCAAAGCTACAACTCTTCCCAAATAATTCTTGTAAAGGTATACACATTTTTTTATTTATTCAGTTTGTGTCGATTAAGAAGATAGTCTTTGAGTATAACTGATTCTCATCAATACTTTTCATTTTATTTTAAGTTACTTTCATCGTGATCCTCTGTTTCAACCATAACACTGTTCAATAGTTTGAACCCGACAGTCAGTTGTGGGAGGCATCTAACGGAGTACTGGCATACAAATTGTGGGAGTTATATGTACCAAACATCGCCTCCCACAATTCCTCCTCAATTAAATTGTATTCATATTAAATTGACAAATCCGGCTGTAAGGTTTTATAGTTAAGTTAAATTTAAAATATGGCAATTGTATGATTGACCCTGTATTAACAAATTCCGAATAAAATTGTGGCCATACAATAATAAAAAGTACAGTAAACAGAGAAAACTGAATATATAAATATATATATATTATGAACTCCTCCTATTTTATAATATCGTAAGCCTTACTACATAGCCGACCTTTCCTCTTTAATAATCTCTAGTTCATGAATATTCTCTATTTATACATAACATGATCTAAAATATCGTAATTACACTTATATAGCGAGTTTAATATCAAACAAAGCAACATTATAAGTACACAGTCACATTCACTGAGTCTGTTATAACATGGATATCAGTGAACTATTTCAAAAAGAAAATGTAGTTGAAAAGCAGTATCCTGAGCCAGTTTATTTGTGCATCTATGTACACTTGACTCTTTCTATTTTATGAAATTTGTTCTCTCTCTAACTACATTTGTTGTGGCCCACGTGGAATTTCAGTCTCTTAAACGATAACCTATTAATAAACTTCTAATTCAATACCAAATACAAGTAGATCAAGCTAAAATAAAGAATCTAAAGTAATTATCACTCGGAGTCTTCAATCCCTGGTTTATAATTCTCTTTTCCCTTTGTCTTTCGCTCATAATTGGTCTGTGTTTGTCTGTGTTTCTTTTTTTAATTTCCAATGTGTTGAAAATACATATTCTCAAACAAAATGGCACGACATTTTGGAGTTAGGTGATCGACTACATTTGAATGAGGTAAACCTCACTTCGCTATGTCCTCCTAAGTAATATTCAGGTTCAGAATTATTGATAATATCTGGAGTCAATGCAAATGCTCCCTCCATTATCTGTGTTTTGGATAGCATTGGTTTTATAATTTGCTGAGATTGTCCGAAAATTTAAGATGTGCCTTTGTATCCCCCAACCAGAAACAATATAAATAAATGTTTGTAATTAACCCTAAGGATGCAAGCTTTTAAGGGAGGGTGAAAAGGGCAGGGGGGGAGTAAATCTGTCCCATATTCAAAATGGATCTGGAGACCAAAGTTATTGACGGATTTGAAAAAACAAACCCATTTTGGAAAGCTTGATCATTATCTCTTGCTATCCATGCATCAGAGGTTATCCAGGGTGAAGGTCAAGGTCAAATGATACCAAAACGAAACGGTCTGAAATTTGTTATTTTGTAACGCGTTCTGCAAACTGCGTTACATTTTTCATCATTCCTCCCACAATTTTGGTCTGATTAGGCTAAAACTTTCAGGGAATGTCCAAAATAATCTCAGGAATAAAATATGTTTCGTTTTTCGCGATATTCTGTTTTTTTTTTAATTTCGATTTTTGAAAATTTTTGTCGACCCATTTTTAAAGGGCCAGGGGGGGTCCCCTATTTTTTGCGTGTTTTTTTAATTTTATCAGTTGAGACATCTCAAAAGGTTAAAAATCACAAAAAATTGGCTCATTTCGTTGATAAATGTATGGTAATTAAATATATTACGTCAAGATTTTCCAAAATAAAATAATGATATAGTATAGACTTTTGAAGATTTAAAATCATTTTTGCAACATTTAGGTTTGTTATCGAATTCACAGAGCAATTTTGGCAGTCAACTTTCACCTCTATTGCCCAGGTGATGTGACTGTCATATCCCGCACAGTTTGCGCGCAATAACCATCTTTACTGCAGGATCACATTGTATTGTCGAGACAATATCTGAGTCTATTTTTGGTTGCTGTCTGTAATCGTCCGGTAGATCGATCTACCGTCCATAGATCGATCTACCGTACTCCTTTGCATATATTTTGTTTATAACTTTGTTTCCAATCAAATCTGATCCTGGAGTAAAAGGGTTATTCTTTTTTTCTCGTCCCATAGTCTAATTACAGGACTGTAATTGTAACTAATGGACTCGCCCTGCGGCCTCGTCCATTAGATCCATTAAAGTCCTGTAATTAGACTATGCTACTAAAAAAAAGAATAACCCCCTATTACTGCTGTGAAATGGAATTTTTAACCCTAAAAAAGGCAGGAGGGAAATCTCCCCCCTACATGTTTTTTTCTACATTTATCAACGAAATGAGCCAATTTTTGCAACTTGAGATGTTTCATCTGTTAAAATGAAAAAACATGCAAAAAAATGAGGGGACACCCGCACTCGTTAAAAATAGGTTGATAAAAAATTTGTAAAAATCTAAATTTTCAAAAAATCAAAATATCCCAAAAAACGAAACATATTTAATTTCTGAGATTATTTTGGACATTCCCTGAAATTGTTTGCCTAATCAGACCAGAATTGTGGGAGGAATGATAAAAATTGTAATGCGTTTCACAAAAAATGCAACGCATTCAACAAATTTCAGACCATTACATTTTGGCCCCTTGAGACCTTGACCTAGATGACTTCTGATTCATGGATATTCTAGATAAAAGATCAAACTTTCCAAAATAGGTTTGTTTTTTTTAAATCCATCAAGAACTTTGGTCTCCATATCCATTTTCATTAGGGGGAGGGGCAGATTTAACCCCCTGCCCTTTCAAGTTGGAAAAAAGCTAGTTATTTCTTGGTGTGACTGGAAAATAGGGCTTTCTGACCCCCGAGAGACAGTCGAGAGTGTTACTTTCCAGAGGGCGCAGCCCGAGGGCAAGTACATTTGGAGACTGTCTCGCGGGGTCAGAACGCCCATTTCCGTCACACCAAGATGTATTTTTCTTTTATTTAAGAACGTTTTATGAACCGAATTTGTCACGTGACCACTGAAATTTACCACACTTTGTGTTTGACATTTTTGGTGTTGACTTTTTTTTCAACCCCGGGAAAGAAAAGCTGAACCCAAGGAAAGAACACAAGAAAGTCAACTCCCTAGTGATAGGAAGTAGCTTTTCTTTCCCGGGGTTAAAAAGAGGTCACAGAAACAACAAGATTCCGCGGACGGGTTCCATTGAACCCAAGCTATTAATTGAGCAAAAATAAATGAAAAGTCATACAAGACTAATCTAAGAGAATGGTGATTAGAAAAAGTTTACATAAAGAAAACACATATTTTAAGAGCTTGTGCTCAGCGACTTTAGAATAAAATGTTTTTTATAAAGTATTGCATTCGAAAATTCCAGCCTAATATGAACTAACAATTATTGACTAAAGGTACATCTTAGTTTCTTTAAGTTTTTTTAAAAATAATTTTGATATATATATATATATATGTATACATTATTTTAATTATGATTATTTTATTTCAATCTATATCTTTAAAAGTCTTTCATTTCCAGATCATCCAAAGAGTCCTTATATACATGATGACGACACTAGTTGTTTAAATGAAGTGTTGTTGCTAGCTACACAAGTATATTAGGTGTATTTCCCAAATATCGATTTTTTAAAATACATCCAGTATATTTATTATTCATAAATTTACAGTGTTTTTTATAAGCATATTTTTTTTAAAAATAGGTTAAAAATTCTTAATTAAAAAAATATTGATTGGTTAAAAATTCTTGAAATTTTCAATATTCTTAAGCAATTTTAGACACATACTAAAATGTCGAAAATATTCTCAATTGGAAAATAAGAAAACCCAAAACTGTAATTTAAACAGTTTTTTTAAGGTAAAATTTCGTAAATTTTCTTCAATTTTCGTTTAAATATTCTTAACGGTTTCTGGTGATAGTAAAAAAATAATAAAAGCGATCAAGAACATTTTTAAAACCAGAAGAATATTTCCCAAAATTGCGAAGGTAAAATCGCGATTAAGAATAAAAAACATATTCTTATAAAAAAAACAGTGTAAATACTTGGAGTAGACGTTACTTGAAAAATAAAAAACTAGTGTAAAGAATAGGGTTAATTTGATTAAAATAGGTACCTATACTAATTAGAGCATGCTGAATCCGAATTTAAATTTAGATTCTAGTTTTGGTGTACAGGCGTCCCAACAATGATGATTGTAAAAACACATAATTTGCAATATCTGAAAATTGATTTTTCATGATTAAATAAATAATTGTTATGTTTTGGACACTCTATAGTGTCCCAAAAATTAGTATAGGTACAAGTTTGGGTTGAATTATCTGAATTAATTATTCATAGCAGAATATACATTTAAAATCCATTAAAATCCACAACTTCTAACAAATGCATTTTTCCGAATTTAGTATTCTTAATAGTTGTTTTTTCACACCCTGTGCCTGAAATGAAAAATCCGCAAATAAATCGGAATCAGCATAGTTGAATTAGTTTGTATACCAATTTTTGACAAAATATAAAAAAAAATTACAAAATGATTATAGAATTTGTGTTTTTTAGACACTCTGTACATATACTGGTATAAACAACATGTTGTTGGAATATGTATGTTTTCAATTTTGAATGTTTATTGGAAGCTACTGCAATGTACTCTAATGTTATAGTCAAATATGTAAAGAGAAAACCCTTCAAACAAATGTTGAATAAATAAATGTAAAATATATAAAGTTTGCTAACATTTAACCATCTCCAATCCATTTACTGATTAAACAAGTACTGCATTCAAACTCTGTACAACTGTAAAACACTATGAAGACAATGGGAGCATGCCAAGGGGAGTACCAACCGAAATTATAAAAAATCCCTATTGAGAATCTTCATTAACAACTATGTCCATCCCAAATTCTTTTATTATCCAAAGACATTTGTGTGGCGGTGTCTAGAGTAGGAGTGGGAGTCGTGACGGAGCGTGGGTAGTCGCTACTGGCTGAAATGGCAGTCAAGTTGTAGATAGTTACCACATGGGTATGTCAGCAATCCCATTTATAGATCTCAGCTGTATTCAACTGTTGAGAAGGAGGAACCTTCTCATACAGTGGGTATATTATGAACAAACTAGGAGGGGGAATCCCTTCCTAGCCGCCAAATCC
>SWLX010000102.1:0-10953 GCA_009866985.1 Limacina bulimoides | reverse complement strand
CGACCATAATGGTATGGCATTGTTGCTTTCATATTTTAAGCAACGGAGTGTTTGTTTTTGTTGAAAATTCTTGGAGCATTAGGTTTTTGCTATTTCCAATGTATTTTAGGATTTTTGTGCATTTTCTGGTCGTGTGCTTTTGCTTCTTTGGTTGGTAGCAAAATATAGTGTAATTAATATTCTTTTACTTGATTGATTGTAGCTATTAAGTAAGCTTATTTTAAATTTCACTATTTCACCACATTATGTAAGGGGCTGGTTGCTTTTTTTTATTTTTGCACATTTCCTTTAATATGCTTCTTCTTTATACATATACACAGCAATCTATACGCCAATGGTAGAATAATTACTTTAAAAAAAACAAGTTTTCAATACCTCTATACCTGCTCTAAAGTTTTGGCAACCATCTTGGATTTTAGCGATTTGTAAAAGATTCACACTTTCACAAATAACAAAATTGAACTAAATGACCCCAAAAAAACATTTGCGTAGCCGTTGAATTCATGGTTCTAGATTGCCTACTTGAATTTCTCAAACATATTATCATATTTTCTGGAAATGGGCGGCCATCTTGGACCTTGGTGTCCATAAAGCTTAAGCACGGGGTGGTAAATAGTTATAAATGTGGTTGCATGGTCAAGCCATGCCAGTGCTACAACAGCAAACTATACCCCGATGGTAAAATAATTTCCTAAAAACCAAAAAATGATTCATATTCCCTTTTTGATTTTTGGCAACTATCTTGGATTTGAGATATTCCTTTAATAAAGAGAATTTCAGGAACAATATAATTGAACTCATTGACTCCTATAGCATATGCGTAGCCTTTGCAATCGTGATTCTAGAACAATTACTACAATTTCTAAAACATATTATATTATTTTCATTAAAATGGCGGCTATCTTGAATTGTGGCCTCCATAGACTTTTCCACATGGTAATAAATGGTAGTTACCATGTTTTTTTGATCAGGATATGCCAGAGCTTATTTTCGGCAAAAACAAGGCAATTTTTACCAGATTTGTAAAACATGCAAATAAAGAAATAAATCTTGTTCAATCTTTATACTAATGTTTTGACGGCCATCTTAGATTTTAGCTATTTCTGTAAAACTTAGACTTTCAGAAACAATAACATTGAACTCATTGATCAAAAGACATAATATGT
Source organism: Limacina bulimoides (assembly GCA_009866985.1). Classification (NCBI taxonomy): domain Eukaryota; kingdom Metazoa; phylum Mollusca; class Gastropoda; order Pteropoda; family Limacinidae; genus Limacina; species Limacina bulimoides. The sequence continues at coordinate 9,787 of SWLX010000102.1, read as the reverse complement.
TTAGCCGTTGACATCATGATTCTAGGACAATTGAATTTCTATAGCATATGATCTATTTTCAGCAAAATGACGGCCATCTTGAATTTTGGCCTCCATAGACTAGCAAGGGGTAGTAAATGGTAATTAACATGTACTTGTGATAAGGATATGTCAGAGATTAATTTAGACCAAATCACAGCAATTTTAACCTGATTCGTGAAATATGCAAATAAAGAAATAAACCTAGCTCAATCTATCTACTAATGTTTTAGCGGCCATATTGGATTTGAGCTATTTCTGTAGAAACTACACTTTCAGAAACAATAAGATTGAACGCAATGACTAAAAAACACATATGTTTGGCTGTTGACATTATGATTCTAGGACAATTACTGTAAACCCATTAATTTTCGCGTCCTTTAATTTTCGCGAATTCGCTGGAATAAAAATTTCGCGTCCTTTAATTTTCGCGATTCGCAATAAAATAAGCGAAAATCAGCTAAACATGTACTGCGAAATCAATAAACTTGAAAATTTCGCCTCCGTTAGTTTTCGCAAATTTCTCGAAATTCGCGAAAATCGCGAAAATTAAAGCACGCAAAAATTAATGGGTTTACAGTACTCCAGTTTCAAAAGCATTATCTATTTTCAGTCAAATGGCGGCCATCTTGGATTTTGGTCTCCAGCGACTTGAGCACAGGGTAGTAAATGGTAGTTAACATGTTTTTGTGATCAGGATATGTCAGAGCTTATTTTCGGCAAAATCACAGAAATCTTACCCGATATGTAAAATATGCAAATAAAGAAATAAAGCTTGTTCATTCTATCCACTAATGTTTTGGTAGCCATCTTGGATTTGAGCTATTTCTGTAAAAAATACACTTTCAGAAACAATAAAATTGAACTCATTAACCAAAAAAAACATATATATAGCTTTTGACATCATGATTCTAGAACAATTACTTCAGTTTTTAAAGCATATTATCTATTTTCAGCAAAATGGCGGCAATCTTGGATTTTGGCCTCCAGAGACTTTAGCATAGGGTAGTAAATGGTAATAAATGTGGTTTCGTGGTCAGGACATGCCAGGGATCATTTTCCAAAAAAATAAAACCTCGCATCCCTATTTATCTGTTTTTTTTAGGTTAGGCCCTTTTTTGGCCAAATGCTCTTGGCCTTTTAGTTATTGATGTTACCAAAGTTAGGGGATCTTGTCGATTTTCATTTCACAGTAACCATGCTCTGTTTCAACAATCTGACATTATATCTCGTCATTAAGCGTTAAAATTTTGAATTATTTTGAACAAACACTCTAAAAGTTATTTCAAATTTAACAGGGAGACACTCTCTATGAATCAGTAGGTTATCATCGTACTGTGTTGGGCCTTATGCGTGGTGATGGCAGTTTGAGCCAAACATTCCCAGGTTGTGAACGGTTCCAATATCATTTATACTATCAAATTCAGTATAAAAATCCTGAAAGGGCTGGCTGGCAATATCATGTGCTAAAGATATCCCAGATTGAAGATTTCGTTCGACTTTTGCAAGCACAGGCATGATGGTGGTGCAGGTGGCCTTGAGTCTCTGACTGGCAGCGCCTAGCCCTGCCTGCCAGGGGCCTCTGGTGGCGCTGTGAATGATGGGGATCACAACCTTCGGTACGCCGCGTCTATGTTGCTTAAAGGAGTGTGTTCTCACAAAATCCAGAGCGTGATCCAGTCTCGCTGTTCCTGAAGGATTGAGTACTGATGACGTCTGGTGGCCATGGTTGCAGAAGCCAGTTATGTTTGTAACAGCATCTATAATCGTGTTTATATTGTGACTATAGTCATTTAAAGCTATTCTCTGCTCTACTGTGTTGTGATATGTGATGACCCCTACGTGCATATCTTGGTTAATATTTTTGAAACGGCGCAATAAAATCTTTATGAAGTCTCCTTGCTCGTCTATACTGCATCTGTATTGATCATTTTGTGAGTATTCTATCAGAAAGATTACATCTGCAGGACGGCATCCTAGATCATATTTATTCATGTTGCAAATATCATAAGGTGTTGTTGTTGGTGGGTTTATAGTTGATTTTGTTGTGGTGATCTTTGTGGGTGTACAGTAAGGTGTATCATAGCCCGGAGGACAAACGCAGGGTCTATGTGGGTGATAGTGTCTACATGTCCCTCCATTCAAACAAGGGTTTGATAAACAAATGTTTGGCGCTGTTGGAGGTGAATGTGTAGTTGTTGATGTTGTCCTTGTGGTTGGTGTACAGTAAGGTTTGTCATAGCCAGAAGGACAGATGCATGGGTGATAAGGGTGATTCCGGTTACATGTTCCTCCATTCAAACATGGGTTGGATAAACAGACATTCTTTGCCGTTACAAGTATTGTGGACGTCGGTGCTAAGGGTGTTGATGTCGATAATAGGGCAAGTGTTGTAGTTGATTCTCTGTTTGTTACGAATGGTTTTTTGGTCGTCGTGCTAGTTGTTGTCGTTGGTGATATTGTACTTGCGGTTTCACAAACTGGATGCACGAACCCTGGAGGACAGAAACACACAAATCCACCATCTGTGACGCTACAAATGCCTCCGTTTTTGCACGGATTCAGTGCACATAATCCGGAAGTTGTTTCTTTGGTTGATGTCATTGCACGTGTCGTAGACGGTGTTGTAGGTGATCCGGTCGTTGTTGCTGCAGAGTTAAGTGCACAGATTGGATGTGAAAACCCAGGAGGGCATAAACAGACAAACCCAAACATCGTATCGCTACATATACCTCCATTCAAACAGGGCTTTTGTGCACACATGCCTGAAAATAGTAGTCCTGCTGTTGATTTTATTGTAGGATAAGTAGCTTTTGTTGTCGGGTCTGGTCTTACCGATGGCGTTAATGAAAAAATAATATTACAAAAAGGTCCGCTATATCCTGGAAGACATGAACACGTGAACATATAGCCGATTTTGTTACATGTACCGCCATTTACACATGGATTTATATCGCAATGACCGGAAGACGTAGGCAAATAAGAAGTCTTGGTTGACGTAGGATACAATGTCGGGGTACTTGCTTTAGTCGAAGATTGCGTTGGAGGCGCAGTACAGACTCCACAGAAGAGGGGACAGGTGAAGAGCCCAACAGCGTCGCTGCAGGGGTCGGGCAGGTCGGCGCAGTTGATCTCCGCAACTTGGTCGGCGCATGGATGGTAGGACGGATTGCGGTCACACAGGCGGCACGTGCGTGGACACACGAGGTGCGCAGACTCAAAGGCGCAAACCTTGAGGCTCAGGTCAGAGCAGTTGACTCTTGGGCTGTCCTGGCAGCCGGGATATGGATCTGCACTCAGGGCAAGTCTCTGAAATGCAGTAGGGGCGAGTCTTTTATCAACTTGGAAGTCACTACCGTTTGTATTGGATATTGATGGGTTATCTGTGGGGAAAGAAAGTGTTATTGTTAAAAGGTTTGTGGGGGAGAAAAGAAGGGAAAAAACAATGACAGAGGTGACAAAATATTAGCACGACGCCGAGTTTAAATATTGGATAATATCCAATATTGGATCTTAGCATCTTAATTGCAAACTTCCAGAAACATCATAATTGGAGCCTGTAATTTAAATACCATAGAGTTGGACCTTAACATTCTCTTCTTAAGGCTATAAACGAATGACATGATCTATGAAGTTTCAAGTCCATCCTTGGAAATAAGGTTATCCTAGCTCAACTTTTCAGCATTCTCTATTTTCTGTCATGATGTAAGTGTTTAGAAAACGAGTCCACGCGTTGTAAAAATCATCCTGACCTGAGTAACTAGTTTCGCCTATCCAAGGCCTCAACTAGACTGATATCTCCCGTCAGTTGCGGCAGCATATCCGCCTCCCGTCATGTGACTTCACCATTTCCGATTATACTGCTGACTTCATACAGGGCAGCCAGGTAAACGCCGACTAGTAACTAAGGTCAGGATGATGTCATCAGGGTCGGGAGCGCTGGCGAAACTTGCGATGGCTAAAGGCATTATTCTAGACTGAAAGCGACTCTTGGCATCTGGATGTGACGCAATTCGCCTCTCCTGTTGAGAACATCTTGTGATGGTGTTTCATGGATGTGAACGCTCTATGTCAGCTGCCTGTTCAGGGCGTCCCCTCCAAATGTGTCCCTATTACTTTCATCTTGAAAGGTATGTTCTTCTTGTCGTGGTCATCTGTGCAGTGCAAATATAAGGGGCTCGTCAGATCCTTCTTAGGGCGGTTTTGTGCTCTAATCCTCTTGTGAAGGCGTTCCGCGACGTCTCTCCTATATACTTGCACTTACAGGCTGTGCACTTCATCTCGTAGATCACACTTTCGTTTCTATATCTCCCTCCATCCCCTCCTAAACACACCATACAACTCCTTGCTTTCTTGCATGTTCTCTCTTTGAATGGGTCTGATCTCTGTAGTCTTCTTTTCATGCTGGCTCCTGGTACCTCTACGAATGTGATTCCTACTTCTGCTTATTTGATTACTTTCATAAATCTCTTCTTCAGTTAACTGTCAGTGGTTGTGGGCACGAAATTGACACGAGCCTGTAAAAGGAGCCAAACTTGATAGAGACTTGAGATTGAGCATATATGGTCTTTGCAGGATTGCTAATTGGTTCCCATTTCATCATTTTTAAAGGGGAAACTTAGATCCTTCAAGAAGCTCAACGGATTACCCAGATACAAGTAAGTGTTCCGGCGTCTCGGCAAAGAGCGGACATTAGCGCCTGATGGCAAGATACAGCTAAAACTATTGCCATGCAATTCTATAAAAACGGAAATAATAGACTGCACAGCATTGACAGGTTTCAAGCTTTGATGCTACAAAAAAAGGGTAAGAGCAGACAACACTCTGAATGCATAATCTTAAGGAGATCTATCCTAACTTCCTCCATGCCTCAGGTCACTTAAATCCCACATACAAAGAGTTAACTTTTTCTGACTCAGTAGTGGAAACATTCTCATAATTTGAAATTTGTTGATTGCCCACCACCAGAAGACCATGGCTAGATAAACAGTGAAATATCACCCCTGAATCTCTTTGGTGCAATGCACCCATTCTTCCTGTAAGTCTTAGTGACTAGCTTGCTCACCAAAATATCGATCAGAACATTAATAATTAGAATGAAAAAAAGATGAAATTGAGCTAAAACGACGGAAAATGGAGACATTCAATCAGATGATAATGATGACATTAATAGTGGTTGTGATCACTAGACATAAAAGTGGTGATAGTTTTCATCTCAATGAATACGTATTGTCCTGTTCATAACTGTTTTATCTTCCTCATAGCTTTGTGAAAGCAGTAGAATGAAATATGTGAACAAAATATTAATAAGTTTGAATTTTGGTAGCCATTTTGAATTTTCTACCATTTAACCGGATAAAATATACATTTAAGTACTAAAGTCCTAAAGAAGGATTAACCATTCCAACACACATACTTATATAGAAAATTGCTCAGATCTATGCCATTTTTCATTGTCAAAAACTTCTTAACAATATTCCCAAAACTCGTAGTTTTGAAGGCCATCTTGATTTTCACTAATTTTGCAATAGAAAATCAATGATAAACAGTTGCTGCATGAAATAGTACATATTTTTTCTATAAATATGTAATCATCTATCATCTTAACAAGTTTTCATTATGAAAACCAGGGGAAAATATTTGTAAAAAAGATTTAAAAGCAATATTTTGGCGGCCATCTTGGATTTTTGTTGATTGACACAGGTCAATATTATTTTTGAGTAATATAAATGGATTTCTCATGTCAAAAAAACAAAGAAAGGGACAATTGCTCAGATCAATGCTATAATCCTTGTCAAACACTGGTTTTAAAATAATCCTAGAAATAGCGATTTCTTTTTTTTTTTTCTTGTTTTTTTCTCAAAGATCAATGTTCAAGAAATTTATTGACCTGATTGAAATTTCAGGCCGTCCCCTGTCCAGTGATATATCATTAAGCTATGCTTGATGGCCAAAAACTAGGTGCCAAGGCCATTAAAAAGAGGCATACGGAGTGCAACGCCAAAAACTGTCATTTTTTTTAAATGGCTGGGTTAATGAACGGTACAATTTTTTCAAGGCTTGATGAACAAGATTCCTTTGAGTTCAAATTTATAATATGATTTACTCAAATATTTATTCTTTTTCCATTAAACTGATATCTAATGCAATATAACCAATACCACCCTATTGTTTAAAGATATCACTAGTTTATTATTTTTTTTTGTATCCTAGAGAGTTATTACGACTCGACAAAGTCTCTTCGCAATAACCTCTCCAGGATACAAAACTTGACAATAAACGTGATATTTTTAAACAATAGCATAATATTTGATATTAATTGTTTTCACCTGATTAGGTAAAACAATTATCTTACGAATAGAGCTAATTTCGAAACACCAAAGAAACACAAACATGTTAATAAAAACATGAAAAAATACGTTTTAAAACCTTGGAATACCTCGAAAACAACCATTGTAACGGCCCTTTTCCTCTCATTAAGCAATGATATGAAAATATCATTTCTAAGTTTTGTGATAATAGTTCTTGCAAACGATGCATTTAACTTAATCGTCCGTGCATGTTGAAAGAGAAAGATAATACATGCGGTTATGAATAATAAACAGCATGTTAATATTTTTACTGTCAACCTTAGTAAACCTGCAATTTCTGCTAGTGGCTGGCTGCTGGCTGTTTTTGAGGTCATCCCTAAATTCTTAGTAAAGGGAGTAGTTTTGCGGGAGACTGTTATCTCTGATGTTAGAGTCATTGTAAAAATTATCATTGAACCAATTGGTTTAGGTGCAAACTAAATTTTTGATGAACAAAAATATTAAAAGTTATCATTTCTGTCAGTCTCCTAAACTATCATAATTATGGAAATTATCAGAAATATTCACTTCATTTTGGTTATAAGCTGTCTCCATCATTGTCGCATGGCAAAAGGTTCTTTGCAAGCTCGCAAATTTAATGTGCAAGAGGGAATAGAGGCAACTGGAATCTTCGGCCTATGCAGTGTTCCCATGTGTGGGGGAAACATCCACTCACTTGAGCAATGTGTTGTCCTCTGTATGGATAGACAACGCTGTAACTTGCTGAGCTATGATTCAGTCAACATGACGTGCCAAATCTTCGCCGATGATTTCGTCACCGGAGATGTTACCCTGAACATAAACCTGGACTCGACCGTGTTGTATGCTGACGTCGCCGTCTGCGACGATGGATGGAGCTTTTTCAAGCAACGATGCTACACGATTTTTGATGAAGAAACAAGTCCGACAGAAGCACAAGCTATTTGTGAAACTGACGAAGCGGTCCTGGTCCTGCCTGCAGACGAGGAAGAGGCGGAGTTCTTATCTGGTCTGATGACTGCTAGCGGCTTGAGTGACAAAGCTTGGATAAACGTAAATGACTTAATCGTGGAAGGAAAATACTGCGACCAAAACAACGAGCCGGTTCAGTGGACTAATTGGCATACCGGCCAGCCGAACGATAACATCATCCGGAATGTTTTGGACTGTGTGGGGATGCTCCCTGGCGGAACATGGGCAGATGTCTCCTGTGATAAAAACAGTTATCGTGGCATCTGTGTAAAGGGTTCGAATGCATTATAAAACAGTGCAGAAAGAATCACATACTAATCAAAACGAACTTAAGTACCACAAGCAGAGAGGTATTGCACACAATTTTTTTGGAATGTATTGACACTTTGAACTCTTTTTTATTTGAAATATTGTTCAATGACCGTTGATGGTCTGGTATCTCATTGATGTTTAAACAAGCACAGTTTCTAATTAGATACAAAGTAGACTGATGCAATGGTATCAATTTTCGATCATTGATATTGTAAATACTATTTAAAACTGGAATAAAGATTTTATGGGATATCTTTTCCACCTTTATGTCGTTTTTTTTTTCTGTTACATCTTGTTCTTTTCCATTTAGTACCTAAAGAGCATTAGTTTTAAGGTGTAAAGAAAAAACATCCTTTTTTTTCAATAAAGACAAAATGGGATAATTTATGATAAAGTGAAACAAAAATCAAGTTTTACAATAAAATTAGAAAAAAATATGATTCAACTTTCTTTCCTTTTTTACGGCTTACCAAAAGACTTCGACAGTTACTACAGTTGGGTCATTATGCAGTTTTCCATACCTTATGGGGGGGGGGGGGGGGGNGATACCCAAATAGAAAGTCCAAATTTTTGGTTAGAGTAAATTCGAGATATTTAAATGCAATAAAAATCTAAGCTTTTACGTTATTGGTTCACTTCCGGTGGCGTGGTATATGAGCGAGACTTGGGTTTTCCATGGTTTTTTACCTTCCGAGTAATGTAAAGAGCACTTAATGATTGTAGTAAATAATTGACTGAGCTTTGCTAAATATTGCGATACAAATCAAAATTATGCCTAACTGTTAAGCCTACAAATACAGATTTAAGTTCATTTAATCAAAATGATAATATAAGCGATTTCGTTAGTTTAGAAGTTGTTTGAATAAGAAAGATACAAATTTTCTCAAACATTTCTTGAAAAAAAAATCATTTCGATACCGCATGCTTCCTCTGGCCAGCAAAATTGGTCATTTGAATAAAACAGTATCTATATAACGAACCATATTCATTTCAAGATTAGTTTGAAGTTTGAATAAAATATGCTGCTTTTAAACAAATATTTCAAATTATTTTAAGCCTTACGGAGAGCGTAAAAAACGGCGTCTTTCTTTGCTTGAGTCCTATCAAGACCCTCTTCGTGCTTTTGTTTTGAAAGACGGTGAGCATATAAAATAATGATACAAAAAATGAATAACTATACAAATGACTCTAGAATCGGAAAACGTTTCCTACAAAATAATGTTTTATTCTGGGCAAGGGGAAGGGGCATAAGGTATCTAAAGGATTGTTTTCAAAAAATGGCTTGACAACATCTGAAATATTTTTATTTTTCATATTGAAATAATTTCTCAGTGTAATAAATCGCTTGTTTCACAATTTCTATCTAATAAACCTATATCTGTGTGTATGAACTTTGAAATGAGGTTTCAATTTAATTTTTATCGCAATATTTATAACAGTTTTAGTCAATTTACTACGTAATCAATCATTAGGTAGATAGATATGTTTATTCATATACCATAGGCCAAAGCTAAAACAAATTTTAAATGAGAGGGCCTTAACTGTTTTGTTTATCATTTTTTTCAGTTTTTGCATTGTACGAGCCTGATTTCGAAGCATTACAAATAACGTAAAAATATCACCTTTTTGTAAACGGAACCTCTACAACGAAAATTCCCGTTTTATCATCTCAAAGAATTGAATAAATCTTCCGTTTTAAAATGAATGCCCTGTATTCACTTTTCAAACAATGTTTCCAAAATTTTGTACAAACAAATATGGTTCTATGTACTATTACTTTTGCTCTTTGCCATATTGCAAAATCTTTACCGATAAAACATACTAAGGAAAACAAGTCACAGAGTAATTTCAACAATCGACACTCCCTGGCGGCCATCTTGTTTTTGTTTTTTGTTTTGTAAAAATATTTTTATCCTAAAATATCAGCACTCAATATACCCGGCCCAAAAAACCCCACATATTTAAGCTTGAAAACTGTGGTTATTATTTAAATTGTTTTTTTATAGTATTTCCCCCTTTATTTTTCGTGAGAAATGGCGGCCATCTTGGATTTTTTTTTTCAAAAATCGAAATATAAACTGAAATATCCCTCTTTTATAAAAGAACCAAAAAACATACCATGCCGCGTTAACGAGAAAGTTTTAAGTCAATAAGTT
>SWLX010000076.1:0-18544 GCA_009866985.1 Limacina bulimoides | reverse complement strand
GAAGAAGAAGAAGAAGAAGAAGAAGAAGAAGAAGAAGAAGAAAAAGAAGGAAGACCAATAAAAAGGGGAAGGAAAAAGAAAGACAAAGAAGAAAGAAAAGACGAGGATAAAACAACAACCAAAACAAAGACAAAAATTACAACAAAAACAATATCAATTTTGGAAAATATAGGATATAGAAAGAGAAAAAGGAGATGAGGGATAGAACAATTTCATTTTAAAGTTCAAGGTTTGTATATAAATAAAGCATACAAATAAAAAAAGAGAGAAAATCTAATACATTATCGTAAGCATGTTTATTTTCGCAAGGAGTTTATTTGCACGATTTTGTCATTTTAAACATTCGCCGGATGTAATTTTCGCGACCAGCGAATTTTTTTCTATTGGATCCTACGTGAACATTAGTTTTTGCTACTTTTATTTTCGCGGTTGCCATAAAATTGCAAAAATTGTGAAAAATTAAGTCCTCGCCAAAAAAAATAAATGTTGAGGTAATAAAAGGATAATGTCCATATGTCGAATGATATGTATAGAAATTCTGAATATTTTCTTCTTCATTTTACCCAAATCCATAATAGCCGCTGTTTTTATGTAAAAGTAAGAAAGAAGCACAACTTTGACACCTTAAAGCTTGTTTCATTGAACAACAGTACAGCTACTAGTAAATAATACAAATGTAAAAAAGTTAGTTTCCAACAGTGTAATTTTAGAACACATTTCAGGTACTTTAAAACTCAATTTTTTGGCACACATAATATTTTGGTGCACACCAATTTTTGCTCATTAAAATTTCGCTGCTTCTCCAGCTTTTCTATTTAACTGATCCTTAATAGAAATTTCGGAGCATATTTGAAAAAAAAAAGTGCAGAATTTGTTATTTCATGCACACAAAAACATCATTTTCTTACTGTATTAAAAGCATTATTGTACTCTTAATAAAGGACATATGTGACACCTCACGACGTAAAAGCCCATAAGTTGGAAACAGCATTTTGAGATATTGCCTAATAGAAGTAAAATGTGGGCCAAATTTGAAAAAAATGCTTTTGCATTTTCCGCATCATCTGGGTCTATTTTATACTTCCACAAAGTTTTTGAGCGAAAATAATTCACTAAATGTCTTGTATAAAAGGTTTTATTGAATACTTTTAGTGCATTTCAATGAACTAGCAATAATTTGAGATCAATTTTCTCAAACTTTTTGTCCCAAAGTTCCAAATATTTTGATCTTTAAAAAATCACCTGTTATTAAACTAACACAGATTAATCATCATACATTCTAAAATCGTAATATGCAAATAACTAAAAAAATGAAATTTCCAACTTATGGACCTTAACGTCATGAGGTGTCACATATATTTATGCATAACTTCTAAAATTATCAAAAAAATCTAAGTATCTTTATCAAAGAGAGACTTAACCAAAATGATGGCAAACTCTTTGGACTCCTATTTAAGAAGACTCCTAAAAACTGTTGTTAAAGTCAACAAAATAAAAACCAATATTCAAGCGGTGAAATGAATTATTTTTGTTTGTTGTTTTAAAACAAAACGATCATTTACTTTCTGACAGTTAGATGCGTTTACATATTTTCATCAAAAGTTTAAACAAAGAGGACTCACATGTTTGTGGCATACCTATTTTGGTACCAAAAAGAAATTGTGAACTTTCTAATCTGATGACCTTCATATTTCAAATGAGGATCAACTGGAATATGCTTTATAACAGAGGGAGAGTTGCTTTTGGAGTCCCAAGATGAATAATAATTGTTCATTTTAGTTCTTCAAAATGGAGGTTCGCAAATGTATATAATAATTGAAAAAAAAATCACTTTTTTTTAATCAACAACTAACTAAACATTGAGCCTAAAAAAACAAAAAAATCCATAAAAATAAATAGTGTAACATGTATAGAATTATCGTTTAAATTTGTTTTTTGATAATCATAAAAACAGTTGATCATCTGGTGAAGACTAAGACTCATGAAAATGTTCTATAATGAAAAACTAAAATATTTTCAGTCCTATCAGCGAAAGAAACAACAAAGACACTAAATTATACTATTGAAATATAATAAAGAACAGCATAAATAGCTATTTAAATCGAATGACAATTGAATAGAAACTTTGAATAGAAGACAACAATTAAGGAATAAACAAGGAATTATCACATAGCCATTAAAAATAAGTGATTTGGAACATCTTTCTTTTACATATTTGTCTATTTAGCATTGGTTCACATATTTTCATCTAATTTTAATTCATTTAAAATATGTTTGCATCATATTAGGAGAAAACTTCCAAAAAAGAAGGCAAAATAGGAATGAATTCTTATGAACTGAGTGGAATGTTTAAAAAAAAAGAAGAATAAAAGATACAGAATAATATGTAGCTATGAGACCTGGCATAATGTTTTGTTTGTTTCATTTTTTTTTTGGGCCCATACGAGTTATAAGGACATTAGGGAAAACAAAATTTTGTCGCATCATTTTATCAGGCTTCTCTCTCTTCTATACAATGTCCACTTTTTTTTCTCAGACATAACCTGCATAATAAATTAGTAAATTCTTTTTAGTAAAATTAATATCTAATGATTTACAAAATTGTTATTAACCCCTTTTTTTTGGCAAATTGACAGTAACGCCATTTTATTCTTAAACAGATAGTCAAAAGAATACAAAGTTCTGACAAAAATGACCTTTCTTGGTCATAGACTGGTATGTATCTATTTTGGAATAGATATTTTGATCCAAAGAAAAAAGATTATTACATTTAAATATTTTACAGTTTTGTTAAACCATTCTTTTACAAGGTCCTCCCAAAACATGGAATATTTTCCATTATTTCATATTTTCATATAAAGCTAAAGAGTTTTTGGTGCTGAAAGGTTCCTGTGGAGAAAAAAAAGCAAGATCCAAAAATATAATCTTGTTCTCAAATTGATTTTGTACTAAAGATCATTTTTCTTGATATTTAAATTTAGGTAAATTCTATTATTACTAGCACCATGCAAAGCTTCAAAAGAAACACTAGAAGTGCAAAGAGAGTAAAATTGCAGCCTTCTTTGATTTAGGTGGGTTTTCTTAATTTTTCACTTCCAGAAGTTTCATGATTGAAGTTAGTTACCAAATTACTTAAAGAAAATACAAATTAAGATGAATTATATTTTAATACCATTTAGTCTATGATTTACCATATTTTGAAGAACATCTAGAGAACAGCGAATACCCCGGAAAAATAAAAAAAAATGGTTAAAAATGAGCAAAAAAAGAAATTGGATACACTCTAATGCATCATATTTGAACTCAGTGACCAAATTAACACATGCTGAAAACCAAAATTGTGTTTTTAGGATTTTAAACTAATTTGGCAGTATGCAGTTACCAGTTTTGATTTCCAAATGATAGAGAAAAAAATAATGACTCTGAAATAAAAAAAAACAAAACAAAACAGATCATAAAAATATGTTAATTACTATTTTCCAACACAATTAATTAGTGTGACCTACAGTGGGTTTCAGAATTTACAAAGGAAAGTAGAGAAACTCCAAAAATAATGGGAAATCTGCTAGCTTTCTAGGTTTCTGTTTAGAAGTTCTACATGCAAAACAAAAATTCAAACTCCTAGGCCTAAAACTCTAGCATCCAGGGGGTGGTAGACATGTAAAATAAAAATGGATCAAAATTTGTCAAAAACTTTTTCCATACATTTTTTGATAACTTGTCAACTAATCCCTTCTGTTCTAGAAAAGTAGATTTTTAGGTCAATTTTTTTTCTTGTAAAGAAAGTATCTTAAAAACACTGTTAAAAAATCCCAAGCTAAAAAAACAACTGACTGAATAATGTCTACATACAAAAAAATTAGCTTCCTGGACCAAAAAACTGTGCCCTGTAGGTGTGCAACAGACAAATAAGCAGACAGTAGGCAAATTTGTTTTTTTCCACTCTTGAAGTAAGCAGTCCAAATGATAAAAGATATACCTCAAAGACTTTTTGATGGCCATGTGGTAGCAAACCATAATGATAAAAAAGACATGCTTTTGTTGATCACTAACGTACATAAACAGAAACATCAACAAGAACAAAAATGAAACAGGATTTCAAATCTTATAAATTGAACTGTAGAAGTTTGAGAAATAATAAGCTTTATGATAGGCAATTTTCTCTAAAATATATTTAAAAAAAACATTTATTAACGTGACTCTTTTACAGAATATTATGTAGTTTTATAGATTGGTAAAAAGGATAATGCAACTGCAAGTGAATGAAAAGCTACTTTTAAATTCAAGATTATTTTTCTACACATAAACAAGTAATTGATTGAAATGATAAGGTTTGTCCATGTTATTACTTATTTTGTTACTTAATATGATGTAAATCTTTAAATATCATCAATATAGTAAAAATCAATACTGTACTATCACATAACATACAAACATCAAGTGAGCTTTCTCTATTAAAGCCTTATTAAAAAAGGAATAACAAAAAGGATAAGGCACAATAAAAAAGCACAATAAAAATAAGTTCAATGCCGAAGTGCAATTAGAAGCACAATCATACTCATAACTTTTTGAAACTGATTTTTATCATACACTCAATTTTTAATTATATTTGCTGTTGGGAACTTAGCTGGTACCAATTATTTTTTATTGTGTTTGAATAAAATATTTTCCAAATGAAATCAAGATTCTACAGGAATAACCTCAAATGTTAAAGTATAGCTCTTATGTTCTTGATTTGGAACAGGAAGTTTAACAATCACCTTTTCCAAATGATAATAATTAACTTCTGGGAACATAAAAATATAAAGTTAGCCAAACAAATCCCAATTTCAAATAATTTCACATCATTTTACTAATATTTCAGGATATTAATCTTTTTTGTAAGACATTTTAAATAAACCTAGTACCATTTCCCGTTTGTCATTATTGACATTGGGAATCTTCAAAACATATACTTAGGTACTTAAGTATTGATATTGGGAATCATCCAAACATATATTTTGGTATTTAAACCAATAATTAAGTCAAACTAGGTTAAATGGAAGGGCTTTCTTTTTTGTCTCCTTAAAGTTATCTCAGGAGACCAGAGTTACATACCTTGTAACCGGAAATTTACGAATGTTCAACTTCCATCTTCGTTCTTTCCCCGTTTACTTGGATTTCATATAATTTGGATATGTAAAACTTAACCTAAATACTGGTATGTTATGTCTTGCCTGAATACTATCTGTGATGTCATGATTGTGGTGTCGGAATGAAAGGTTATGCTAAGGTTTTTTCTTCTTTACTATCATAATAAACAAAATTGTGTTCCTCTGGTCTCCTGTTGATGTATGTTTGAAAATTTTTGATTCTATTAATTCAGCTCATACAACTTCTTATTTCACACTATTCACTTCAATGAACCCTCCCACTCACAACTTCAAAAACAACACAACATTAGAACTAACACTTTAGATACATCTTAAGTGCAAAGAATAGTATTAGGACCTGATCTTAGTTTTGGATAAATACTGTACATTTCAAATATTATAGTGACATTTTTATTGCTCATTAAATGGGTTGTCATTCATTGTTTGATATTTGATCAAGCCGTAAAAGGGAAAGCCCACTTGTAATTGTGTAGGTTATTTATATGTAATGTGAGAATATGGATAGATTCGAGATTATCTTTTGATTGTTTACTGTAAAACATGGATTTTTCACAGACACCTTTTTTTCGCGGTCAGACTATACTTGAGATTCATGGCTATTTATTTTCGTGGTAAATGTATCTACTCTTATCAAAATGTAAACAAATATATTTTCCGAGAATCTTATTTTCACAGATAAACTGTGTAACCGCCAAAACTGCGAAAAAAAAGTGCCTTAAAAAATCATGTTTCACAGTTCGTTTTTGATCTAATATAGTCTAAATTGATAAGATAATGAACAAATAATGAGTAAAGATTTCATAAATCATTCTACCATTCTATTATTTTTCTTTTGAAGCCTCCAGCACACCTACAGGGCTTTTTTCTGTGGACCAAAATTGATAACCTTTTGTCTAATAACCTTTTTTAAAATTAAGACATTGAGGTCTAGTTTTTGTTAATTATTCTGTAAAGCTTGCGGTTTTGTTACATACCAAAAGTGTGATGGTACAACATCTGAATCAGTTATGACAGACAAGAATCGAAAGGTCGTCATTTCAGGAGAGGTGCTGTTACTGAACGTAACTATTTTGGGGGAAAAGTCAGTGCATTCAGAAATTGGCCAAAAATCTATCAAATCTTTAAAAAGATGAAAAAGTAATAACTCATTTTCAAGGTTAACTCTATTGTTACATGATTTCACAGTCTAAAAATATTCTGATTATTGTTGTGTATCTCGCATCTGCCTGTAAAGGAAAATATTAACAAAATTGAACAGTTTTGTGGGGGTTTTCTCAGTATCAATTGACTCTCAAGGTAAAAATACTCATCATGTTAACATTTTGAAGTTTACAAGACATGGTGATATTAATTAGCTCATGAATGGTGATAAAAGAATAGTGTGTTGATAATTGATGAGTTTATCATTGATTAACTGTGAGTGGAATTGGTAAAATTGAGGAACTTATGCATGTCAGATTATTTTGCCATTTTAAAATAAGAATCTATTTATTATTTCCTTTTTTAGAAAGGAGAGAAACCGGAAAACCCCTAAAAAAAGAATATACTCTTTCTTCCATGTGTAGAATATGCCAAAAGCATCATAGAATTCTTTTTTCTGCATAATCAGGTAGAAGCGAGATCAAGCTTTGAAACGGGGTATTTTTTCAAAGTTAAAGTAAATATTTGATTGATCTTCTCCAATTAAATTAATGCACTGACTTTTCCCCCAAAAGGTTTACATTCACTTATCCTGAAATGACACCTTTTGATTCTTGTCTTTCATAACCAATTCAGATATAGTAACTACACATTTTTGGTATGTAAAAAAAACCGCAAGCGTAACAAAATCATTTACAAAAAACTAAACCTTAATATTTTAATTTTCAGAAAAGTTATTAGAAATCAGTTGTGGTCCATAGAAAGAAAAAAAAATCCTGTAATTATAACTTACAATTGAGTCACAATTGAGGATCAAACCTATTGTATATGATGAAGAAAGAAAGTATTGAGTTGTAAAAAGGCAAGGTTTGGTAAATATAAGGTTTCAAACACATGAATGTCAAAGAAAAAAAAAAGGCGAAATCTTATTTGCTAGTTATTTTTTTCTTATTCAAGAGTGATATTTTTCAGACACAGACATGAAGACTATATATGAACAACTTGAAAGGTATAAAATCTTATAAAAATAGATAAGAATCACAGGAGCTTAGTAGGCCTAATGTCAAAGGCACTATTTATATATACATTCTTTACAAGACATATATTTTAATAGAATTTTCTATCCAAAAGGCTTTTTATAACATTTGCAACAAAGTTTTAATATAATTTCTGAAATAATCTCATGGCCTTAACATCTCGATGTATTAATCACAAGAATTTCCCCAACACATAAATTTACACATTTGGTTATAACCTTATTATTTTGAGTTTTGACATTATTTCTTTTTGGTTCTTAGGATTTGAAATAATTGAGATACTCTTGAAAGAAAAAAAGTCTGCAACCTTAATTTTTTACATTATGACAACGATTTTACATGTAAATGGCATATACACCGATAGAGAATGTATAGTGAATATGAATACTTCTTTAAACATACTCAGGCTTATATAAAATTTAGAAAGAAAATTTACAACAAATCTTTTATGACATTAAAACTAACACTTAAATATCCATAGAATTAATGAAAACACAGAAGAAAGACAAAAAATTATGTCTACTGTAAACACATTAATTTTCAGCTTGCCAATTTTTGAATTTCAAAGACTTCTAGAACCACTAAAACTGATGGATAAGAAAAAATTTAGTATATATGACTTATATTGAAAATACAGAATTTCACACATAAGCTAGTTAATATTTTACAAATTAGCCCAATTACAAATTAATGGGTTGACAGTAGATTAAGCATTATTTATATTGATTTAAGAAACATATCATTTGCATAATTGACTAGATCATGAATATTTGCTCCAGAGTAGGCTAGAACAACAAACAAAGTCTCTTACAACAACCACAAGAATTAATACTTTGATGACTATTGCATGAGGTTCCTTAGAGATCTTTTAAAACAACTGTTTAGTTTGGATTTCCTTTTTCCCCCTTATAATTATTTCAACTGAATATCAGACAAATCATGAAGATGAGCGAAAACTAAAACCTACTCATTTCCATTTAATTAAGTTCCTTCTAAAATTAATGTTAGAACAATTGTTACAAAATTGATAAAAACTAGTACATTTATCTCTATATCTCTATTTATCAGTTATCATTATCATCTAATAAATATCTATCTAACATCTTGGAAATATCCAAATCAAAGCCATTATATTATATAGACCTTGTATTAACAGATTTTCACTATTGGTTGGATATTTCAAACAGTTTTTAAACAAATATATTCTTAAAAACAACAGGGAGATGGGGGGTGGGGGTTCAAGACCTTTGATAATTCCCTTTATCATGTTTTTTTTCTTCTTTAGGACTGGACATTTTTGGGGAAGGTCTGCAAGTGAGGGTTAGGGACATTGATTTTAAGATTTAGTCAGATTATGCACCCCTGCAAAACAATGCAAATAGATAACTAAACTGCAATCAAAATAAAATATTGAATTATATATTTATATTAATTATACATTTTTTCAATTGCCTCTTCAAGCAGTTTCCTTGGTAATTCAAGGATGTGAAACAACTTTTTTTGAGGTCTGCCCCCTATCATCTACAAAGATCTGCGTCTGCACCAGAGGGCAGTTGTCCTCCCCAGCGTGCACAGTGTCCCGGTGCAGTTCGGCCTGAGCGTGGGAAGAGGAGAACCAGCCGCAGCTGGCGCACTCATACTCAAAAGTGCAAGCGCTAGACGCTCTGAGGCTGCATGTGGACTCGTGGTTTGTCAGATCCAGCCTATTCATGGAGAAGTAGAAGCAATTTGGGCTGTTGCAGACGTACATGCGGGACGGTTGACCAGCCTTGCGAGCGTCATTGTCTCGGATAACCATCAGTTGATTTTCGTGCTCTGAATTGTAGTGAGACTTTATGTCCGAGAGGGTGCTGTGGTGAACATACTCTGTGCAGTAGAGGCATTGAAATTTTTTGTTGTGTGGAGCTGAGGGCTTAAGTTTCTTTGGTGGTTGTTCACTTTCATCCAGAGCATTTTTTGTCTTGGGTTTTCTTCTGTATGATAATAGTTTCAGTGCAGTTTTGCTGATTGGTGGTGATGAGCTTGCCGTTGATTCATCTTCAGTCAGAGGACTTTTACTCTCTGGGCCAATAGCATTACTTTTAACAGATTGATTATCAGCTGCTTTTGTAGTGCTATCTTTTTTACCAGTTTCTGTTTTTAACATCAGTTGATCAGCGCCATTTTCATTTTGGGATATCTCTTCTTTATATAATGCAATGGGTTTCAAATCTTCATTTGAATATTTTTCTTTTTTTGACAATGGTTTCAAATCACAGACAGCTGAATCTGATTTAGATTCCTTGGGTTTGTTCTCTATGATATCACATATAGAAGACTCCTTATAACAGGATATGGAATTATTTGTTTGGGGATTATCAGTAAGAGCAGCACTAGGAGAAGAAGCACTGGGCAATGGTATTTGCTTGACATCTAACACATCAAGCTTTACTCTACAGTTTGTCAAAGACCTTGTAACTTTTGGACTTGGATTGCTTACTTTATTTTTGGATAAGACATCATTTTTCCTTTTTGCACATTGAGCAATTGGAGATTTCACAGATTTTTTCAATACAATGGGAGNAGCTGGTATGGAATGTCTGATGATGTTCAGTAAGATCGTGTGAAGAAAGGTAAAGTTTACTACATTCATGATGAAGACATACGTGAAACTTAAGGTTCTTCCTTCGCTTTTTCTTTTTGTATGGAAAATGCTGTACAACAATGGGGGCTTCCTTCTTGTGTTCATTAAGTAAATGCTGTTTTACATCACTCAAATGATTTGGAGTGAAACCATCTTTTGAACAATGAAAGCATTTGTAGAAACCTACCCGACACATTGCAGGACTCTGCTTTATAGGAGAAAGCTTCATTTCCTTTGAATTAATTGTAGTATCATTGGTTTTGGCGAGTACCTTTTTAACTTTCCCAGATTTGCAGTTTCTGTCTTTTATGATCTTACATTTTTTACTTAATCTGATAGCAGATATATTTGTTTTAGGAGGTGCCTTTTTTACTCGTTTAGTTGTGTAGTCTGCATCCTTTAAAACATTGATCTTTTCATTTTTGTCTGGCAAATCAAACACCAAATCATCCTCATTCTTCATTTTTTTCATAGCTTTTTTGGCAGATTCACGAGCTGGAACTATATCCTTGATCTTTTCATTTTTGTCTGGCAAATCAAACACGGAGTCATCCTCATTCTTCATTTTTTTCATAGCTTTCTTGGCAGATTCACGAGCTGGAACCCATGGCATCCAAATCTTACTGGCTTCTTTTGCAGATGCTCGTTGACCTGGTGATTTCCTGGTAATGTCAGGTTGGGCCTTCTTCTTTATGGATTTAGAAGGGGAAAGAAGAGGCATCGTGGGAGAGGTAATTGTCTCTGTAATAGATGCTAAGTCTTTTTTTTTCGTCTCAACATCAGAAGTGTATGTATCTTGTTCATCATTTATCTGTTCAACTTGTAAAACAGGCATTGCATCAGAAGCCTCCTCCGAGCCACTTAAAGCTGTATCTAAATTATTATGTGAATTGGCACTTAAGACTGTCGACTTTTCGACACAGGCAGTAGAAATATCTGGTGCATCTGATGCTGTAGACAACTCAGTTAAGGTAGCAGAAATGTCAGGTGTATCCGATGTTGTTGTCAATTCAATAGGGGGAGTAGAAATGTCATTAGTATCTAATGCTACTGCATTTTCAATAGAGGAAATACAAATGTCAGGGATATCTAATGTTTTTTTCTGATTAAAAGGAGATGAAGAACCTGATATTGATGGCAGACAAATCTGTGATTGTGCATTATTTCCTGCATTCAATGAATGATTATCCTGAATGTTTTCATTATGGCCCTCATCATCACTAACTGAACTAACAGACAAAGGATTGCTGCGAACTGAGGGCATGTCACTCTCAGAATCATCGGAAGAATCAATCAGATCTTTAAGCCATTCAGATTGAGCATCAGTCTGTGGTTCTTTTATATTTTCTGCTTCGAATTGCTCCTTTTTACTTTCCTCTTCAATATTGGGTAATTTTAAAGTATCATCTGGTTTTATTTCTTCTTCTTTAATTTGTGAAGATCCTTGCATAGTAGCTGTGTTTACCTCGACTTCCACTCCAGTCATCATATTGCCTTCACTTGATTTATTGCATTCCTTTAATGGAGTCTCCACTGATTCATTCTTTGTATTTTCATTGTCTGCTTTGTTTTTTAAATCAACTAAACCATTTTCATTGTTTTCCTCTTCACTGCTACTTTCACTGAGATCTAATTCTTTATTACTGACTTGATGGAAAAGTTCATGTCCAAACTTAGTGCTACTTTGATTTTCAGTTAGGACTGTTGATTCTGGAGATGTTGTATCAATTTTGGTAGCATCGACAGTGTTCTTACTGGAGCTTCCTAATACTTGAGTTACACATTTTTTAGATTTTGTACTAACAACATATTCACTGCCGCTGTCACTGATGTCTTCATACATTGGCTTTGATTTTCTTTTTGACTTTTGATTTCTTTTCTTGCATCGCGTCCTGGTCTTCACTGGCGATTCAGAATCACTATTGCTGGAATCATCCTGATAAGATATTCTCCTTTCATTGTTAAATCTTTTTGGTGCATTTCTTGGCCTCATACTCACCACATACTCTGGGTCACTGTCACTGTTGTTTTCACTTGAAAATGAATCTTTATCATTTTTGTTATCACTATCTGAAGAACTATTTGAACTAGAGTTTGATGAGGATCCTTCTCCAGAATGCTCTTGTAGACCTGGTTTTGAATCAATTCCACTAACACTATATCGCTTCTCTCCTGTCACTACATCTTCAGCTGTTATTTTCAGTTTAAGACTTAAGGAAGTAGGCTTCGATGATTCTGAGTTCGATCTCATCACTGATTGCTTGTCATATTTATCATTTTTTAAATCATTCAAATTCTTTGTCTGGTCAACTTTTTTGTGTTTAGAGGGAGCCATTTTTTTACATAAATCACTGTTACTTCTTTTTATAATCTTATGTTTTTTAGAAGTCTTTGATTTGGTTATTTCTGTTTCTTTCATGACACAATCGACATTACTGGAGTAGCCTAAGTTATGGATTGACGTCATACATTTTGGTTTTACTTTTTCAAAAGTGAAATTACTTTTATCTTGAGAATTGGAATTAAAATCATCTCTGATATTATTAGATACAGTAGGAACATCTTGATTTACATCATTCTTAGAATCTGATATTTGAAATGGATCAGATTTTACACAGGTTTTTGAATTATGTTCACCAATAACATGGTACTCTACTTTGCTATGAATATTTTCAATTACATTATAGTCTTCTTTATTCTGGCTTTCAGTTTTTTGTACAATGACCGATGCATTTTTCTCATCCATATCAGTTTGTTCATACTGTGTCTCAGGATTTACTTCTATTACAGATTTCATATTTGAAGGGCACCCATCAAGTTCTGGTTGCGAATTTTGTATGATAGAAATATGATCTTGACTTTTAACCTCCTGATCATTATTTTCATTATCTTTTTTAGACTTAATATTTTTGCCCTCTTCATTGATTTTTGTTACATGATCAACAATTTTATTTTCTCCTTCTGTAAGATCATTTACCCTATTTTCTTCAGCAAAAATACTTCTGTTAGGGTTTTTTCCAATTAAACTATCTTCTCTCTGCTTATCTGAATGATTATCAGATTCTGATTTAATATCTTCATCATTGCAGTTTTTAACCATGGATATGAAACCTTGATCATCAGACTGCAAGCCATTATCATCTAAAAGTAAATCTGACTCAAGATTTTCCTGTGACAACATTGGTTCATCAGATGTCAAATCGTCCTGAAACTCTCCACAGGTCTCTTTTTCAATCAGGTTTGTGCTTAATTTTACATCCATGAATCCAACAGGAATAAAAGAGTCAGTCTCAGAGATTGATTGGTTCAGGCCACTCACACTCTCAGAGTCACACTCTACACCCAAATCAGAATCACAACCATCGCCTGCTTTCTCTGATAAATCTTCAGCCATTTTAACATGGCCTTCACACTGTTCATCGCAACTCCTTGGCATTATTCTGGCTTTAGGGGATGGTGTCCTGATATTTGAAGTTCTCTCAGTGAATATTTTTATTGCCTTAGAGACCTTATCATTATCTATTGTAGCTTCCTGAGGTAACTCATTTAAAATTGATTTGGGATTATCAGCTTCATCCTCTCTAGATGTGTTTTTTGAGCACTCGTCTTTCCACTGATCAAATAAACTAACTCTTGGGCTTGATGATTGGGATATATGAAATTTGTCAATGACAGAGCAGTTAGTTAAATCAATTGGAGAATGTTCTAATTTTATAGCACTTCTTCTTGGTGAACAGAGTGGATCCTCACTTAAAACAGTTCCATCTAAATCAATTGGCTCATTCAGTTCTGGAACTTTCAATACTTGTTTACTTTGGTTATCACGGTCTGGAGCTTTGGTGTCACCAGCTTCTTCTTTTGTTATTAAACAGTCAAGAGTTATACTTTTACCAACAGAGTTTTTCTCTCTATTATCATCTTCGCTTGATACCTCTTGAATCTGCCGCACTATCTGTCTGATTGATTTTGAGTCGTCATCACTAGATGGGACAATTGTTTCAGGACATTTTGGAGATAAAACCAAAGGAGAATGTTCTTTTTTTGCAGACGACTTAGATGAATAATCAAGACATTGACTTCTATTTGGGGAAGCAGTTCCATCGGAGCATGTATTTTCAGAGGATAACAAAGATGATGTATTTGCAAACAACTCAGTACTCTCCGATTTGATATTCAATTCCATAGCTGTTTTTTTTAGTTGATATTCTTTGTTCAAAGATTCAGAATCAAAAGTAGAACCACATGGTTCTATAATTATGCAATCTTCATTAGAGTCATTTAATAAACATTTATCTTTAGTTTCTTTTTTATCATCACAATCTTGTTGATCTTTATCAATGGAGAAAAGCATATCATGTTTGTCTTCTTTTTCTTTTTTCCCCTCATTGTAGGAGCTATTACTCAGAATCTCAGAAGTTTCTTTGTCAATGCAAGATTCCTGCCCATTTTGTTCAACATTTTGAAACTGTTGTTTATAACTTACTTTTTCATCAGACTCTTGCTTACTTTGGCACTTATCATTACAATCTTCACAACTTAAAAGTTGATCATCATTGGTCTTTGTGTCAGATTTCTCTAGGTTCCCATCACACATTAATTCTATATCTTTCCTAGAAGAGTTCCCTGTTTTCATTTTGCTTTCTATATAGTCAGTCGCTTGATCAGGTATATTGCAACAGTCTGTTTTCTTCTTTGAGATACTATGTTTAGTTGTATGATTCTTATCACAATGAATTTTTCCACTTGATACTTTTAAAGCAGAGGGCATAGTGGTTTGCAAAGACTCATTATTTGTTGGGGTATCATCATTATCAACTTTTGGATCACAATGTTCAAGTTTACATTCATGTTCATTATTTTCGATCTTTTTCTTAACAAAGTTCTGCTTCTTGACGGAATGCTCATTGATACATTGCGCATCATTTATAACAATATTATGTACAGAATCTATGTCTCTCAATGCTGAAATTCCTTTGTTAGGAGAATATTCACTCGGTAGAGGTCTCTTATCTTCTTCATATTTCAAATCTACAGTGTCTTGTGAAATATTGTGCAGATTTTGTGGAATGATGACATTTTCTTGTTTCTGGTCTTGATAGGAAACTTCTGCATTCACCCTGGCACTGGAGGCACTCTGTTCCTGGGGAAATATTTCAGAATTATTAAAGAAACCTTTTTCTCTAATCTAAATTTATTTACAACTAATAACAAAACTCTGAGCTTTTCTGCCACTTAAAGATAACTGTATACTTTCATATGGATTTTTCACATTTCATATAAAGTTTTCTTGCAAGAATAACAGCTTCATGGACTTGTAAACATTATCTGTGACATTTCAGGACCTAAGGGTCAATAAGTCTACCCACTCTTACTTAATTTGATGTTTTTACATATTATGAATCCACAAAAACTAAAGAATAGTCTGTGCATATTTGGGGGTAATCATATAAATAAAAAAATCAGGGCCATTCCATGTAATGAGACTCTGATATATGAAAAAATAGAAGTCTAAAAACTACTAAAATGACTCGATAAATCTATTTCTAAATAGTTTGATCTCATGGAACTTGAATTAGATAACTTAAAAAACAATTCTTTTTCAGGTGGCTATTAAATAAGCATCAAAAAAGGAAGAGAGGGAGGGAGTGGGTAGAGTGAAGTGGGGGTGCCAAAAAATATGATGAGATGTGAATCTAGATTTCAGTATAGGGTGCCTTAGGAAAGGCATCAAAACAACAACAAAAAATCACTATCCCCGTATCAATGGCTTGCTGCGTGTAGCGCCAAACACAAAATTAGTCCCAAGCTCTCATTTTCTTGAGATGCTGGCTTAAAAATGGTTACTGACTTTCTTACTTACTCTGTTTGTAGTATTCGGTTGTTATTTATCATCTTGAGTGATATTCAGTTGGAATCAATAGTATGGTTCAAATCTTTACCTTTGGACACTCTACCCTTCATTCCACATTCGCATCTAAAAAATCTAGGTTTTGATGCTGAGTCAATAAACCCGTTCTTTTGACTAGATTCCTCTTTTTAGGAAAGGAAAATAAAACAAGACTCAAATTTCGATTCCTACTGTAAAAGACTTTGATTTCGAGTAATAATTAATTGCTTTTTTATTTGTGTATCAAATAAAATGTGAAAACCAATTAATTAAGGATTTATTCTCAAATCGCAAAAATGAATGCATGAGAAATCCCTTTTTTTTTTTATTAGCGAAACTCATTTACATAATTACCTAGCATATCAATCCTGGCTGCATATTGAATTGTCATTTCAATAAAAATGTGCTGAAAATAAGGAATCCCTCCCAATGAAAAAAAAGAGTTTCATATTCGAGATAACAAAAAATGTGACCATTTCATTTCTGTTAAAACTCACCTCCAGTAAGTGATTATTTGCAAAATCATCTGAAGAATCCCATGATGACTGCTTATTGACAGAATTTTCCTTGCATCTTTGGTTTCTCCCAGAGTTTAGATTTTTTTGTGATTTTCTTATACGAGACATATATCTAAGAGGTCTCCCAATATGAAAAGTGTTGGAATGAGCTTTTACCTCTGCTTGACTTTGACATTCAAAACTACAGTGGTAACAACTATAAAATAAATCTGAGCAACTGGCAGTCTTTGGTTTTAGTTTTCTCCAGTTACCTTTACTGTGATGGCGAGTTTTTGAGGGATTAGCACTATTTTCTGAGATTTTAGATGAAGGATAGTTGTACTTGTTTTCACATTCCATTGCCTGGTGGCAAGCTTCTATTTGCCTTTCTACTATGGCTTGAGTAGTTGATTCATTAATATTTAAGCATAAGGTGGAGGCATGATTGTCTTCATTGTTTGAGGCAATCACAGAGTCTTTGATTAAGTTAGTGTCTTCAAAATCAATCTCAAATTCATCAAAGGCTTTTGTGTTGGGACTCTTTTTACCAGTGGAATGGAGAAGACTACCAACTTCTGATTCTTCTTTTTCCTTAGTCAAATCTGTGCCAATGTCAGTCCTTGGCTCTTTTGGTGGTGAATGGAGTTGATCATTTTCTCCAAGGGTATTCTTTCTCTTAAGGTTTGTTGGCAATAAGTGCCTTTGGACAAAAGAAAACTCTTTTGGATCTGTGTTTTCATCTGGATCTTTAAAAAGATGACCATTTTCTCTGTCTTCAATTCTTGATTTCACACGAAGAAAGTCAGGTAACATAGTAAGGTAATAGTAATTTTGTGAAAACTTTGTAAACTCATCGTGCATTTTAGTCATATGCCTCAAAATATCAGATCTACAGAAAGACTCATAAGAACAATACTTGCACTTAAATCTATGTTCAGCCATATGCTGGAATAATACTGTTTTATCATTGCACTCAAAACTGCAAAAATTACACCAATAATGGCCTGTGTCTAATGTTGCAAAAGTGTTCTTTTCTGTAGATATTATTGACTTTCCTCCAATTCCACAGACCAGCTCATGGTTCTGAATATTAAAGACTGCCTGAACATCTGGGTCTTTTAGTGATGATTCAATGAATGTATTTCCTAGGTTTGACCTAGCTTCAAAAGGAATATTAGATTGCAAGGTTGGACATCTTGGACGTAAAACTGTTAATTTTTGGGGTCTGCTATGGTTTGTTGTCTTTTTCTGCACATGTGCTACTTTATTTTCTGAAATAGGGAAAGTAATCTTTTTACCCGAAGATGGAAAGATAGGAGATGATGTGTTTTTGAAACAATGTTCATCAACTGCTGATGCCTTGGATACATTTGACATGCTTGTCTCATTACTGTTTGACAATGGATTCTCAATCAAATCACAATATCCTTCAACTTCTACTAAAAGAGAGGGTTGACTTGAATGGATTGATGCCATACTTGAAGACTGATCACTTGTTGGATGGTTGTGTACGCCAGGATCATTGTTTGCAGCGTAATTTTCTACCTGAAAAAAAAATACAAAAAAATAGCAATAAATACTTAGTTTGCACTAGCAGAAAAATTGTGTAAATAAAGAGTACATAATGTTTGTTTCAAATCAGAATGCCCCAAAAATGATCTCAAAGGATTAAATTATTCCCACTATAAAAACATTTAAAACAAAAACAAAACAATAACAAAAACTAGAAACAATGTATTTATAACAGGGTATGTACGGATTTCCAGCAATCAAATTTAGCTGAGACTCCCCTAGTGGAGCCAAAATTAGCTGAGATTCCCCCATGTGGCCTAAAATTAGCTGAGATTCTCGTGTGAGCCCAAAAAACAGCTTAGAGTCTCTTTACGGCAGATGAACCACTGTTATTTTTTACTTATCAATAAATCAACACATAATGACTAGTCAACTGTATTAGCCAATCAACTTTAAATATTGGCTCTCTCTATTAATCTATAATAATACCAGAAAAAAGTCATAAATAAATATGCACCTGAGGTTCTAAACTTTCGAGTACTCCCACTTTGTCTGACAGTTTCAATTAGTTTTTTAACTCTGTGAATGGTGGGAATTTGTCACTGGTTGCTAAGTCCTCCAGATTTCTTAGACTGATTAAGATGTAAATTCAACACACTCTAGGCTTCTATGACTTTCCAACTAAAATCATATGA
>SWLX010000074.1:0-11976 GCA_009866985.1 Limacina bulimoides | reverse complement strand
AGAAAACATATCACTAGCCTCAAGTTAAAGCCGTCTATATGGGTCTCTGGACAACTGCGCTGTCAGATTTGCTTGTCAAGATTGTTTGTTCTTGCTGTTTTGCTCCTTCGGGCATCGCGCAAGCGCGGTTTGCTAAAACAGCAGAAATAGATCAGTTCTGCCAAGAGGATGTGCCAGCTAAGTTGTTGAGAGCTGTTAGTCAGGATTTTTACATTTGGATGTAGACGGTGTTAACACGAGGCTAGCTATATATTGGGGAGGTGTAAAGTCCAAAATGTGGGAGTGGGAAGGAGAATAATTTTGTTATTAATATCCTAATGAAATTTTAGTTAGCAGTCATCAGAAAGATGAGACGTCAAGTAGTTTCCGTCCAGATGCTAACAATAGCAGCTACCAGATTAAACTAATGTTTAGTGCATCCATTATTAATTACAAATATGATTAGCCTGTATGACCTAACTAGAGACTATTAATTCCAAAACAGACATATATAGTTGCAACAGTGTTTGCAGTGCGTATAATGAAGTTTATTTAGAGGTGATACCGCTTCCACCATCAGATATTTATTTATGCTGCTAGAGTTGAAATTATTATTATGTGTTCAATTTATGTGAAGCCGTCCCTACCTGTTTGCTAGGTTTTTTACTCTGAAATTAATATATATGTGATAATCATGAGTCAAAATTTTATACCTTTTTAAATCAAATATATATATATATTTAATTAAATGGTTTTCTTAAGTGATCCAGTTTACCTTGGAAACCAGCGTGATAGGGCGACCTAGTCGCTACACTAACTTAATTTGTCGTTTGTTTCCAAGATTGCTGTTGTTCATTTAAGAAAATCACATCCCATACTCTGCAGCTATTGCATTAACATTTTTCCCTTACGTCAGTATGAGTGAAAATAAATGGTCGGGAGTGGGCAGAATTGTAACAAGAGCACGTAATAGGGCGCGAGAGGTAGTACAAAATGGTGCCCTTTCTGTTTTATCTATGACCCAAAACTCATCGCCCTCATCAC
The DNA here is from genome assembly GCA_009866985.1 of Limacina bulimoides. Classification (NCBI taxonomy): domain Eukaryota; kingdom Metazoa; phylum Mollusca; class Gastropoda; order Pteropoda; family Limacinidae; genus Limacina; species Limacina bulimoides. The sequence continues at coordinate 10,953 of SWLX010000074.1, read as the reverse complement.
CCGCTAGTAGTACCAGTGACAATGAATTTAACCCCACCACTGTTCGCCCTACTACACCAGATCAGTCTTCTCGTTCTGGCTCCCCCTTATCTCAAATACATACTATCAATGACACTGGCACAAAAAATGGTAAAAGCCCAACCCGTATAAAAGGTATAACCACATATACACCGGCACCGGGCCACCGGGCACCCGATGATACATCAGCCACCAATGGAAAATCAATATTACCAAGTGCCATTTGCCCTACCACTACAATAACAAAACAGCCCGAATGGGATTCACGGTTTGATTTTAATTACAGGTATCCGGTTGACTCTACCCATCCTACTGATGGTAGAGTTAGGTTGGAGCCTAGAAGTTTATTCCAAAGCAACAATCCAAACCTGAGTGAGCATCATGCTACCTCACCTGCACACTTACAGGACCACTCTGTTGAACACCCACAACAGATGGTGGAGGCAGATGTTCACCAGGAAGATATAGTACCATTTACACATATGAACGCAACCCAGGGGGTGTATAGTCTGGGTAGCGGCAGGGTTAAGAGCTCAGAGCAGCAGCTCTCCCCAATAGAACAAGTACTGTCTTCCCTCATGGATACGTTACAACAGCGAGGACAGACCCAAACTGATCCCTCTCCAACTCAGTCTAATGAGCAGCACATTCAGAAGGCTGCTTTAGACCTAACCCAACCCAACAGGCAGCGATCCATGGATCAGCAGTCTGTTGATCAACAACTTGTAGATGAACAAGTTTCTCAGCCACTTAACACCCAACAGCCAAGAGTTGAAACACCTGTAGAACATCAACAAGTTCCGGAGCAATTGGTTTCGGAGATTGCCAATGCACTACATTTGCTTGCAACACAACACCAGGAAGTGCAACCCCAATCGCAAGCATTTCCGCCACAGATTGTGCAACAGCTAAAAAAGCTCGACCTTAACTATAAGGCTAAGGAATTGAGGTTGCAGGAGAGAGAAGAACTGCTCCGGCACCAGGAGGCACAGATATATGAGAGGCAGCAAGCTNTAAGGAATTGAGGTTGCAGGAGAGAGAAGAACTGCTCCGGCACCAGGAGGCACAGATATATGAGAGGCAGCAAGCTATGCAAAAGGCAGCACAAGCACATGTTGTACAACAACAAGCAGTTAATATTGGCACACAGCAACATGCAATGCAACAACCAACCAATCCGGGCACTGCTTCACTAGAAGTATTTCCACCAACTAGAAGTACTTCAAGCATAGTCACCTCTACGCTGCCAGCAACAGTAACCACTACAGGTGTACACCAGACCAGTGTTTCATACCCCTCTACTATGAATATGACTGGAATGCCACAGTCACTTGTAAATGCTACCATACCGCAACAGAATCAGTGGGGACAACAGATAGTACAACTTCTACAGCAGCTGTTGACACAACCCCAAGGTTTGTCTACTTCTCAAGCATCTGTACAACCTATAGTACAACTTCTACAGCAGCTGTTGACACAACCCCAAGGTTTGTCTACTTCTCAAGCATCTGTACAACCTATAGTACAACTTCTACAGCAGGTGTTGACACAACCACAAGGTTTGTCTACTTCTCAAGCATCTGTACCACCTACAGTACAACACCATCATGTACAAACAGGTCAGGTGCGTCCTATACGGGGACTGGACAATGTTATGGGAAACACATTAGACTCTATACAAAGAATAGCACCAAATGGTGTTTATCGCGGCAACACTGACAACAGAATACCTTTAGAGTCCACCCAATTTCCTAGACATTATGGGAGAGATAGCTTCAATTTGTCTTCAGCACCCACCCCAGCATTGAATGCAACCGGGTTTGTGCAGTCTCAAATTAGCCATAATAATGTCCCATCAATGAGTAATAATAATACTGGTTTATTACCATTTTCCCAAGGAAACCATTATTTAGCGCCATCCATCACCAATACAACTGATATTCTCTCGCATCCCCGCGTTTCCACAAACACCACTTGTAATAGTTTAAGTTTGTACAAGCCATCTTCATACCCTCCTGTTTCATCTTCTATAAATTCTCCTTACCAGATGACTCAGAACTCTTCAATCGCTCAGGACTTGAGTACATTGTTGTCAGCAAGACTGCCTCCCATAATAAACATTGAAAAGTTTCAAGGAGATTATAAGAGGTACGAAACATTCAAGAGAATGTTTAAAACCCTCATAGCTACCACAGATGCAACACCAGAAATAAAAGCTAAAACACTGTATGAGTCTCTATCTGAAGCGGTTGTAGCACAACTTGATTTTATACCAGACTTGAAAAGTACCGGCGCCTATGAAAGTCTGTGGCATTCATTGGATTTTGAATATGGACGATTCCAGAATGGAGCTGTTTCATATGTGACCGAACTGAGTAGTAGACTTCAGAACTGGCCTGTATGCAAAACATCTGCAGAACTGCATGAATTATACAAATTTGTGCGGGAACATTATACAGCATTACAACAGGTAGGCCAGGAGTCTGAGGTTGAACACTGGAGTATTAGAGTGTTACTGTTAGGCAGATTATCTGGATGGGTTAAGGGTCGATGCTCTACATTGATGGATGATAATAACTATAGTCCTGTTATACCTAAAGTACTGGATGCCATGAAGCAGGCCAAGCGAAAATTACAGCTGGAGGAAATGTCTTCGGGATCAGAAAGAAGTGTGGCAAGGTATGGTAAACCTCTTAGGGTTAATATGGTAGACCTCAATGATGAGGAAGAACCCATAGAATCTGCCCTTGTTAATAGGATCCAAACCAGAGACCCACACTCCTTCAATACTAGATCCAATCAATTCCCAGGTAATAGTACTAATACAGGTACTCTACCACCATCTAGGCAAATGGGAACAGCGAATGCTGTTCCACCATTTGCGGGAGGACATTCAAACGATGAGGTGCAAGAACGGTTCAGTAAAAAATGTATATTCTGTCCAACGAATGAACATGAGACTGACAATTGCACCAGTTTTGCAAATCCTCGGGAATATCGGGACATTTTGTTTAAATATAGGCTATGCTTTAATTGCAAAGGACAGGGTCATAGGAATTATCAATGCATCTGGCCTAAGTTATGCACAAAGGATTGCATGGATTCTGCAAAACATTGCTCAAAAGTCTGCTCAAAACAAGATTGACTAGCCTTAGCATATGGTCTGTTGGGGGGAATTAATCCATTTACTAATGGACCAGAGGATGGGGTGGACCTTAATGATACTATTGGATCTGATGATGGGTTGAGTCACTACTCTCCTATCTTGCAGATAAATTCATACGAGTCAATGTTGACATCCAGATTAGAAACTATGGTAGTTCATATCATCGACCCTACTACAAGGAGTAGATATAGAATAAGGTTTCTATTAGACACTGGAAGCAGCCACTCCTTTATCTGTCTGGTTGACATTGACAAGTATCACCTACCAGTATTAGAAAAACGTATTATTGGGCTACAGCCTTTTGGGTCGCCTGTTGATATACGTGAACGACCTATTGTGTCACTAAGATTTGTTTCTAAACATTGTCTGTCTGCTCCAGAAGTTGAGAATGAAATCAAAGTGATTGCAGTCCCTCGCATTTGTTCACATATTAACAGCTATGCCCTTACTGAGCAACAAGAAAAAGAAGTCCAATTAAAACAAGCACACTTAAGTGATACTGAAGCTACCAAGGATGGGGTACTTGCTGTTGATGTATTGATTGGTCAAGATTACTACCACCAGATGGTAGATGGACAAAAGTTACACCTCTCAGGTGGTCTGGTCCTAATACCATCTATGGGAGGGTATGTAATGGGAGGCTCTGTACAACCTCCATTTGACCCAAATCGACGGCTGGTAGCTTCTCCTGTCAGCATCTGTGTTGTTAACAACATTTCATCCTTCACACAGATGTCCATTGAGGCGGAACAGAATACCATGGATCGCTTCATGGATTTAGACAGTTTTGGTAGTGGTCTTGCAGGACAGGAGACTTCTCCAATATTGGACAACTTTAACCAGACTATAAAACACAATGGAGAACGTTACTTTGTTGAATTGCCAACAAAGGAGGTGTTGTTGCAACAGTTGTTAACTAACTTTCCCCAAGTGTATAGTCGACTTGAGTCTGGTTGGGCTAAGTTGAACCGTCCAAGCAGAGAAGGTTTGAAAGAGACTTATGTCAAAATAATGCAGGACCAAATTGATCTAGGTGTACTGGAGGAAGTGGTATGTCTTGGTACACCAGACGAAGTTAAATCTCAGTTAAAGTGTAACCCTAGATGCTATGACACTGTTGCTGCACCAAAGGGAACTGTAGTTCATTACTTACCACACTTCCCTGTACAAAAAGCATCCGATGGAAGCTATAGATTAGTCTATGATGCAGCAGCTAAACCATACAAGGGTCAGCTGAGTTTAAATGATTGTCTGGAAACAGGACCTCCACTAATAAATTCTCTAGTTGACATCCTTATTAGATTCCGCTTAAAGAAGTATGCTTGTAAGGGTGACATTTCTAAGGCATTTCTCCAAATTGGAATAGAGCAAAAACATAGAGATTGTTTGAGGCTTCTCTGGATGAGAGATGGCTTTGTGTGGGTCTATCGGTTTGCTCGTCTACCATTTGGGCTCACTTCGTCACCCTTTATTTTAGCTGCTACATTAAAGTATCACTTGGAAAGGAGTAGTTTAGATCCAGAGCAGGTAAAGGCGATATTGAGTTCATTTTATGTTGATGACTTTCTTTATTCTAAAGACTCCAAGTTGGAAGTAGATGAGTGGAGAACCCTCACATTGCGGCTGTTTGCTGAAGCAGGGATGATACTTACTAAATGGAATACTAATCATCCAGAATTACGTGAGTCATTCCTGGCCGATGGAGGGTCTTTACCAGTCATGGAGTCTGTTTTAGGATTGATCTGGGACTTAATAAAGGACACTATTAACATCAATGGTGACCGCATAGGCAAAAAGGCAAAGGATGCAACTACCAAGAGAGGGGTCTATTCTACAACAGCCCAGGTTTTTGATCCTCTTGGGTTGTTGTCACCCTTCGTTTTTCTTTGCAAGTTGGTAATTAGAGATATTTGGAAGGCTGGTGTTGACTGGGATGGATCATTGCCAGCCGATCTTTCAGTACGCTGGGAAAACTGGAAGGCTGAGCTACCAAATCTTAGTTCAATAACCTTGCCCAGACATGTAAGCCTTGTTGAAGTGAAAAAACAGAGACTCGTTGGTTTCTGTGATGCTAGTGGTTTGGGATATGGAGTAGCAATCTACCTTGTCTCCTTCAATGAGCAACAGGTAGTATCTCATCTCATAACCAGTAGGACTAGAATAGCTCCAACAAAGATTACGCAGATACCCCGGTTGGAGTTATGTAGTGCTGTGTTGTTAGCTGGGGTTATGGAAGCAGTTCAGACTGCTATACAAGTTATTGACAAGAAGGACATATACTATTTTAGTGACTCTGCGGATGTTTTGTACTGGCTTTGGTCTGAATCAATAACACAATCTAAGGACACTACAAATTTTGTAGGTAATAGATTGAAGAAGATTCAACAATTATCCAAAAGTGTCCAGTGGCATCATGTAGGGACAAAGAACAACCCTGCGGACATAGCTTCCAGAGGGACTACCCTCTCTAAACTCAAGGATAACCAGTTTTGGTTTGAAGGTCCTGAGTTTATTAGAGATGAAGTTATGAAACCACAGAGTCATATTGATCGTGCCAAGATGCCGGAGGGAGTACGCAGAGAAGTTGAACATGTAACTACCTTAATGGCCACTGTAAATTCCTTGCCCACTGGTCTTAGGGCTGTTATATCATTGGATTATACCAATGATTACAGAGCATTAATTAGGCTTACAGATATTGTGCTAAAGGTAGCTTACATTTGGTTAAAAAAGACACGTCATAGATTGGAGAGTAGGAACCCAACCCACCACCAGTCTCTTACACAATCTAAGGAGACAGATTCAACCTTGGTTAAACCAAGAGTTGTTAAAAAAAGTAATACACGAGCTAAGGAGACAGATTCAACCTTGGATGAACCAAGAGTTGTTAAAAAATGGAGACATTTGGATTTAAAATCCCTCTCTATGACTCCAATGTTGGGTCTTCCTAATGATGACGAGGCGGAGCTTAGGTGGATAAGAGAAATACAACAAGAACATTGTTGGGATCTAATATGTTTGTGTCAGGGCATTACTGATATGGCAAATGCCAAAGCAAAGGCACAGAAGAGAAAGCTCAAATTGTTCTTGGATCCAGAACTGAATGTTTTAAGAGTAAAAACCAGGTTACCTATGTCAGACCTGGAGTATGAGGCAGTAAATCCCATCTATCTGCCATCTGAAAGTAAACTAACAGTTATGATCATTGACTCTATTCACCGAAGGCTTCTCCATACAGGTGTCAGACATACCTTGACTGCATTGAGAGGAGAGTTCTGGTTGACCGCTGGACGTAGGAAGGTCTCTGAGGTAGTGCATAGATGTGTAACATGCAGGAAGGGAATTGGTCAAACCTATGCTCTTCCCCCACATCCCGACCTACCAGATTTCAGAGTCCAGCGAGTTAGACCATGGTTACATGTTGGTGTAGACTTTGCTGGACCATTTCATGTCTTGCAGGCTGGTTCTCTTATTAAGGCATATATGCTTATATTTACCTGCGCTGTTACAAGGGCGGTATGGATAGGGGACACACATGGGTTGTCAGCCTATGATTTTCTCCTGGCACTAAAAAGGTTTGTTGGGAGAAGAGGCGTGCCAGAGATTATTGTGTCTGATAATGCCAAGGCCTTTGAAAGTGCATATAAGAGGTTACTTGCCATTTACACGAACGCGGAGGTCAAAGCATACTTGCTCGAACATCGTATAAAGTGGACAATAGATTGGCATTTTTACTGTGACAGAGCTCCTTGGCAGGGAGGCTTTATTGAGCGGATGGTTGGTGACTTTAAAACCATTGCCAAAAAAGTGATAGGTTCTGCCAAGATGACCACCATGGAGTTTGCCACAGTATGTGTAGAAGCAGAAGGGATTCTCAATTCAAGACCTCTAACATATGACTATAGTTCACCTGATGAAGGACAACCACTTTCCCCTGCCAAAATATTATATGGTTATGATCTTAACGAGATTCCGCCGATGCGTAAGAGCCAACACCACGAGGTACCAGAGATAACTGGAACAGATACGATCCAACGATTTTGGTTCCTCGAGAGTGTGAAAACTGCAATGTGGAATCGGTGGCAAAAAGAGTATCTTACCAATCTCTCCGAGAGGCATTTTAGGCAGGCTCAAAGCAAAGGGGTACAAGCTGTACCATCAGTCGGTGAGGTAGTTTTACTTCGTCGAGAAAAGACCCCTAGAAGGAAGTGGCGCCTAGCAAGGGTACTAGAGGCAAACAAGAATCCTAGGGATGGCAAAGTTAGGACTTGTGTTCTACAAACACACAACGATGAAGGTAAGTTATCGGTGATTAGTAGATCACCTAACTTCTTAGTTCCACTGGAACTTAAGACCCTTCAGGAAGACAAGAACACTACTACTGAGATGACATTTGTTAATTCAGTAGTAGTAGTTCAGTTATGTAACTTACCAGACATCGTAGCTGAAAAGTCTTTCAAACACAAGTTAAGGAAGAAAAGTTGCCGGTGATTAGTAGATCACCCATACTTTAGTTCCCCAGGAACTGAAGGCGATAATGGAGGACAAGAACACTACTACAAAGATCACATGACAACTAGATCAGTCTTTCATGATGACTCATTCCATTCATTCATTTAGTAGTAGTATTTCAATCATTCATAAGTTATTAGACGACATAGCCTAAAATCCTTTATTTAAAAAATATATATATATTTCATGGTTACTCTATCACGTTTATGACTATTTATTTTATATTTATTTAATTTATTTTATTATTATTTATTAAAGAAAATTAAATTATTCAGTTTTCTTTTGACTATTTTCATTAAATCTGTACTTTTATTCCCTGACGAATGACCAGTTATATAAGCTGGTTATTGTCAAGGTGTATAGGTAACTGTAAGTGAGACCCAGTATTGTACTATGGTTTTACTTATGAGAAACCTTCCTTAATTAGAAAAGTAGTTTATTAAATTATCTTGTGGACAGAACATAAGGTATTTATTAAATTGCTCTACTATTTTCTACTATATTATTTTTTTATTACGGTTTTGCTTGTGAAAAACTTACATGGTTTAGTCACAAGTGGTTTATTAAATTATTCGCGTGGTTTGACCACAAGGTATTTAATAAATGGCTCCTCTATTTTCGATCATGGTATTACTTATAATATGGTATTACTTATATCGAGAAATCTACACGAACTAGACACTAGTAGTTTATTAAACTATCTTGTGTGTTGAACACAAGATATTTATTAAATTGCTCCTTGATTTCGACCATACTTCTGTTATTATACATATTAACAGATAAACAACCTACAACATACAGGTGCCTTTGGTAAACAAGATCTTAGTAAAAATTAATATATAGAGGGGGGAGGGGGGGCGGGTACACAAATGAAAAATCCAACCACCCACCCCAATTACCGAATATAAAATAAATCTTTAAAACAAATTAAACTTATAATAATCCATGTTAATTTTTTCAAGATAACATAACGGAATAATTGGTTTGCACTATAATTTTTTTCTCTTTTTTTTCAGGACTTGGTAGTACCAATTATTCCTGTACTTAAATAGTTAATTTCTCAGCCATCCGAATTTTAATGCAGAGCTGAACTAATATATTTTGGTTATGTACAGTTTATTTCCCAAGTTTAATACTCAAGCTCTTGAGACAATTGTATTCAGTAAATATATCTAAAAAAATGTTATCCAAACATCTTGTATTGAAAAATAAGAGAAATGTGAAAAATCTTGGTAACCACCAGTTTTAACGGATGGCAATTTTAGAACCCAAGGATCTGGCGACCCTGTTAAAATTTCGATTAGTCCTTGAGGATAGTGTATGTGCAAGATTTCAAGTTTGTGCCAACTATAGATAGAAAATGGAAGAAACCTGCGAATATAAGAAACCCCTTTGTGATGGTTAACATTAATAAAATAAATCATAAGTTAAATTTTAGAGATGGCACTATCAAAGCCAGCAAAACCATTTACCCTTGGCACCTCCAATACCAGACAGGGTGATGAGCATGGATGGATCGGGAAGCCAGGGAGATCATACCACAGAACGAATCACACAGACTGTACCTGTGTTGATGAAGGGGAATTTATGAATGTAGCATCCATTCCGGGTCTGTCCATGAAAAACATAGATACTTGGACTGTACCCAAGGGCCCCTTTGGAGGAAAAACTGTTGGAGGAGTGTTGGAGTATTTGTCATCGTGGCCAGAGTTCAATGGCCATTTATTATTTTGGTTTCTTGACAATGACTTAGATTTTATTAGAGGCCAAGAGAATGATTTTGCAAATGGTGTGAAAAAATACTTCAAATTTCTCAATGATTTGTTCAAAAATTTCAATTGCAAAATGATTTATTTTGTCACAGCACCATTAAGAAAAAGTGATTTTGTATATGATAGGCGTTATGATCATTATCCATCTAAATTAAAGCAAGCATTTAATGACATTTTACGTCAAAGTTATAAAACACATAAATTAGATAACGGTATACCGCTAAGGTTAATTGATTTAGATGAAATATGGCCTGAAAACAAGGGGTATTCGCTGTCTTATTATTGTAAACAGGAAAGAGATAAAGTTCATTTCAACAGGAAAATGTATCTGAAGTTTCTAAATTTGTATAAAACTATACTGTTAGACAATGATGGACTGTTGGAAACTTCCAGTAATGAAAAAGACGATTCCAGCCCTCCTCCAGTAGTAAATAAACCAGGGAGACACAGGGGGAAAAACAATTCTAAGAGAGGTTTATTTCTAAGGCATTTCGCAGAGTTAGACCTAGAGTGATACAAATTGCGTAATCATACTACAATATAAACCAATGTAATGCCAACTCTGATTCTTATTTTTTCATTTCAAAATAAAACTATTGATTTTTTATGTTCTATAAACAGCCATAAAGATGCTGTATATAACAAAATTTTAATGAGAAAATTCTGGGGGTAACTGGTAACTTCGATTCCTTGTGTGGGGCTAGATGTGTGCTGCGGACGTCCGTGTGTCCTGCTGGTCGTGTATTAGGATAGGAGGGTTCAGGATGACCCTGGCAAAGTCATCGACCCTTGGGGTTTTTTTCTCAGGTAAGAACAATTATTTGGTTCTTAGGTTGAAATGTTTAAAAAGATAATAGACTGTTTTTGCCCCTCTGTTTATTGGTTTGATAAAATCTTGGTGGTACTTTGGGTACAGCAGAAACAGTGTGTGTGTAAAATTTAAAAGTTGACGTTTTTTAGTTTATTAAATCATTTCATGGGCAGACACATTTTGTATACGTTAAAGCTTTGATAGTTTTCAAGTTTTTTAACAATAAGTAGTAATTATTTTATAGGTTTGTTTAGAGGAATATTTTGAGTACACCGTTGTGTAATAGTTGTTGAGTATGGGATGCTCCTGGTTGTTACAGGAATGTGAATTGTGCTGTTTTATTCTAATTCTATGGTTCATTTCAGTTTTAACATAAAGATGGTCTAGTCACATATTACAAGAATAACAAAATAAAATAATAAAAAATGCTGCAGCTAATTTTTCGGTCAAAATCTATTTATTCATGCAAAATTTCTTTATCTATTTGAATTTTTTTATATGTGACTCTTTACTTAAGGTTCCTTTTTAAACTCTAGGTCTGGAGCTCAGATTGTTTCTTTGAACAGAACGTGGACATGGTAAAAAGTGATTACTGTTGACCTCTACTTGACATAAACCCTTTTTAACTTATTAATTTAGGGAGTAGGGTGGAGCCAGAGAGGGGTGGGAGGGGC
>SWLX010000072.1:0-10123 GCA_009866985.1 Limacina bulimoides | reverse complement strand
AAGCAAAGTGAACAAAACAAAGTTTGCAGCTAAGATAGGCATCCCCAAATCTAGCCTGTGCACTATCTTAGATTGCAAAACAAGACAATCAATAGAGATTGTTGTTTTTTAGGGGAAAGGGATTGAAGTGATTAAGAAGCTCAACCCAAGCCCATTCGATGAGCTGAAAAGATGTTTGACTGTCTGGGATAAACAGACGATGGCAAGGCATATCACGATAGGAGACAATACTTTTTCTATATTTGATTGATTCAGTATGAAACCTTGATTTAGTGGACACTTTGATAAAGCGTACATTTTACCCATTCCCCAAAAATGGACGCTAAATCGAGGTTCTACTGTATTTATAAAACATAAATTGATAATTGATTGCTTTAGTTTATTATGTAAACAAATGGATGACACTCTTTAAATTTTGTATAGTTTTCTCTCCATTCCTTATTGATTGCTCTTATTTATAAGGTAATTGTAATGAAGGCAATAGTTGCGTGAATATCACAACCGGATCTGACCCTCAAAAATAATAAACGTAGGGACTGGAATAAGGTCCGTAGGGGGCGGTAAATATTCCAAAAATTAATAAGCGTAGGCCGATGTTTATTCAAGTCCTTATAGTACTGATTTATTCATCACAGCTATTTATTTTATTTGATACCCTGAGTATGATTTTCTTATTGAGAGAGTAAAATCTACCTACTTTCACAATGATGAAAAAAGCTGCAAAGATCCTGGAAATACCTACAATCAACTTACGACCTGGGTTTTTACCCTTTAAGAGAAGAAAAGAATATTTACTGTACTATAAGGACTTGAATAAAGGTAAGGAGTGTAATAATAGGAGGGGGCGCAGAATATTCAAAACCTTAAAAGTAGGGGGTGGAATAACAGAAGGATAGTGGGTAGCAAAAAGGTCAAAAACATTTTTTCTCATATTGTATCAAATATTCAATATTCATATTAAGGGACATAACACTTGAATTATAAATGTGCAAGGGAAATAATGTTATAAAACAAATATTTTTTGTCTAAAGGAAAACAATTGTTAGCCACGAGGGGGTATGTTTTTCAATCAAATATCATATCAATTATTCTCAGAAGCAGATTTCATTAGCTTTATGATTTATTTTTTTTCTCCATTTATCAAAAACAAATAGATACGTGATTGCTTTAGCTTACTTTAAAACGTGTATTTTTCGCGGGCTCCTCTTTTTTTCCGCGGATTTGCCTTCTTTTTATTTCGTGTTTTCATATTTTCGTGGTCCGACGTTTGTTTATAAATCTAGTATGATTTTATTACAAAATCCAGAGTGAGCATTTGTATATAATTGAGCTTGGTGAGTGCATGAGTGGTTTAGCGTGTATCTCTGTAGTTCTTTTCTGATTTTTTTTGGCTCTGGGAACTTAATTTTGAAAATCATGTGTATTTCTTTCTTTGCTTTTTGTCATTCGCGGTATTCTTATTTTCACAGACTAGAGTCTGACCGCGAAAATAAGAAGCCCGCGAAAAATACAGGTTTTATTGTATTATCAAAACAATTTGATGACATTCGTTTTAAAATTTGTAAATTTTTCTCTCCCCTCATGGCTGATTGCTTAAAGAGTTGTGTGGACATGGGCATCACAACTCGACCTGACCTTTATAAAATAATAAACATAGGGCGGCTAATATTCAAAAAATTAATAAGCATAGGCCTACCTTATTTAAGTCCCTATAGTAGGTAGATTTTATATCAATAAAATGTTTTCTAATTTCTTACTTCTTTCCTGTTTTACCTTTTTCTTTCTTTAATGTGTATGAATAATTTCAAACCTTGCTTTTTAAAAAGAAAATCTAATTCAAAAGTTAATTTAAGCAAATATCAGGAATGTGATTTGTTACCTTTCAAAGGTTCTGGTGAATTTTGTTTTTACAGCTTGGTTGAAATTAGAAAAATGGCTACCACAATATTTGTACACTTCGGTTTTATATTAAAAACACGTCTCTTCCATGTCACATACCTGCCAAAAAATCCAAAATTAAGTTTTTACTGGAATCCTGGATTAAAAAAAAAAAAGAATTACTGCTAAAATCATAAATAAATGATATGCTGTGTATCGTAACTTTCTCCTTTTTTAAATTTCTTACTACTAGAAGTATTATCTAGGTATGCCATGTTATAGAATAATGATAAGGACTTTCTAAATATATACATATAATTTAAATGTACACAGATGAATTGATTATGCTAGCATCCTAGCAAATATAGTTAGGTAAAACCAAATTCTTCCCTTCCTTGATTTTGAATTTTTATATTACAACATTCACAATGAACCGAAAAGGCAAGGACTTGATATTTTAAGTTTTCCTGAAAGCAAGAACTTTTAACCCGAAATTTTAAAAATGTCCCACAGAGATAAGACTATTCTACAACTAAAAAGACGAAATCTCAAGGAGGCTCACAATTTTTTTGCGCTGATTTTTCTCAATTAAATAAAGTAATTATTTTTACCTACTAAGTTCCTGACTTCCAGACCTTCTTCACTTGAATGTTAACACAAATAACTTTACTTAAATTAATTCTATTCTTTGTGACATGAAACATATAAAACAATAGTTATGTTTTGCAAAAAAAATCCAATACAATAAGTTAAGAGAAATGAAAAACCCTTTTTCAAATGATCAAAGGGTATGTTAAGTAATAATAAATGCGCAGATAGAGGTTGTGAAATAGGGCCAATGCTGATTTCTGTATTTAAATAATTATCCATTCTATTGCATATATGACCAGTACCCAGTGAATGAGGCTCTTGTCAGGGGAGACTTTAACATCAAACACCAGTAAAGTATCTTGAACAGTCTAGGTCTTTTGAAATTCTTCAAAGTTTTTATGTCTTCTGATATAAAAATGTCAAACAAAAACAAACAAAATAATTGGGAAATATTTAAATCCACTCATTTAAAGGTGATTTCAGACAAAAACTACCCCCTGACAAGGGCATAATAATGAAAGTAATTATCATTAAGCCAATAATTAAGAATGAAGACAAAATATCAACGAAATTGTTTAATCTATGTCAAACAAATTATTTAATCTTTTCCCCAAAAGATCATATGTTCATTTCAAAATTTACAACAATGTGCTTTTCTTAATTCAGCACTATTTGATTAAATCTCATTTGAGGTTTTGAATAAAACTCGTTTATAGACTTTGGTGATACTTTTTAAACCAAGGAAACAAAAGGAAAAAAACTGAAATTGACACAAGTTTCTTTGAAAGAATGAAAGAGAATTTTTATTTGTCAATTTCATAATTCAATACTCCGGCCAAGGTTGAGTAAAAATAATTTGAATTTTTTTTATTCATATTGTGTCAAACTGATATGTTTTTCTGTTCTACTTTTATCACTTGAAATCATGGCAATTATAAGCCAACATTTTCCCTACTTTGGTTGTAAAGAGTAACATCATTTGTTTGTGAAAATTAAATTTTGATGCTTATTTAAACAAGGATATAGATTTCTTTTTTTTAAGTTAGCGTAACTCTTAAACTATTCTAAAAATAGTTAAAAGACTTTTCTATGCAACATTTTAAAATGCTTAATTCAGAAAAAAATTAATGATTATTTTAAAAAAACCTGGGAGTCAATATAAAGGGAAGGACAATAATATGGTTATGTAATTAAAGTTTGAACGACAGAAGATCATGAAACTATATTTAATGTAACTTATAAATAAGTTTTAGACTTTGAAAGAAATAGACATGGCATGTTTGTAGCAGTTTAAATTTAGATATCCTATAACATGAGCTAAAAACAGGTCTTTACATCAATCATATTCAGTCTTTCAATTTTTCTATCATTGTAAAATTGTTCACTTTCAAAAGTCATGAATAAAATAAATATCAACTTCATTCGTTTTCAACTAGATAATACTTCTGTAATTCACAATCATCTTGTGAATAATTCCTCCCAAATCACTCTGGTCTTCTTTTAATCCAACAATCACAACAGTCAAACAATCTGTGACAAGCCTGTCCTTTGAAATGTCAAAGGATGTCACAGAAAGTAACAGAATTTCACAGAATGTCACAGAATGTCAAGGCCACATAACGCTAGGCTCAGGTTCCTCTTTCCACCCTGGGATCTCAGACTCTACAATAGATATAAGAAAGACTTTGCTGGTCGCAGTTACGACCGTGATGTGAAGCATTGTTTCTGTTGTAAGAAAAAAGTTGCAATAACCACTGTGGCAATCTACTGTAGAAGTAAGTTCACTTTGGTCCCTGAGACCCACAGACTGAAACAACCTGAAGTCAGCTAAGTCTAAACACAGCTGGTGTCTAGTAGTCATCCAGGTTGAAGTCATCATATAGATCAGCATTCAGGAGAGGGTCTAGAGCTTGGAAATCTACTTGGTACCGCAATATACCTGGAGGAGTTAAACATGATTAAATACTGGGATGTAATTTGAATTTTTTTTTAAATAAGCAGCAGAAAAAAGTAATTTAATAGCATAGGTTTAGAGAGAAAAATATACTACTAGTCTAGTCGGTACTAGTTCTAAAACCTCAGATTAATTTATATCTTATAGAAACTATCTATACAGCTTAATAAAAGAGTAGAATGTGTGTGCCTGTTTGATTCCATATAACTAAAAAAAAACTGAACCTGTTTTAATTAGGTTTACTATGACATTGAAAACAAAGTTTACATGAGTTATTTCATTTTTTAACATTTTACAAAATGAAAAGGGGTTTTATCATTATTAAAGAGCACACAGGGATTTCCGGATAACATAACAAAAATGTATAACCAATCTAAGGGGAGTGATTTGATACAGACACTTCTAAATAAATAATTTTGCCACCGCAGATTTCTTGCTTCTTTCTATTATACATTGAGTAGTTGATATAGGACTGTTCACAGATTATGTAATGACAGGTTTTGAGGAAATATATGGACAGTGTAATTTTTACGATGTTTGATCGATCATTTGTAGACATTAAGAAAAAAAGAGTCCTCTGTTTTCACTGACTCTTTTGTTTGTGTGTTCATCTAGGTGTAGACTATTTTTCAAAGCAGCAAAGCTGCAGGGGGTCGGTGATCCATATAAGATTTTACCAAAAACATTTTCTAGTTACCTTTGAAGTTTTTACTCAAAGGTTCTTAGGTTTTTTATCATACACAATTGGAATATGAGGAAGTTTTACATTCTTTTGTGAATTTCTTAAAATTAATCCTTCCCATATACTTTTGCGCAATACTAGCAAATAAATATAGAAGAATCATCAGTAAGCATTTTTATAGTTGAAGATGGTCTGATATTGAAGAATTTTATATGAACAGGTGTGTTCTTGTTCAGTTAAGTAAATTTACTGAATTAGTTTATGAGTATTTGGGTATAATGTTTACACTATACACTTCTATTTTCACACTTTGCAATTTTTTCGCAAATTGCAATATTATTTTGCACAAAATGTATTAAGGATAAAAAAGAAAAAAAAATGGTCTAAAACAGTGGAAAATGTTCCCATTTTTCACGATTTTTTAAGAAATCGCGAAAATATGCTTTAGAAGACAAACGAATTCCAAAAAAATGTATCCAATTAACATGTTGTCACTGCGCATGCTCAAAATATTTTGTAGTTATTTTCACTGTTTTATGCAGAGACTTATGATTTTTACATTTGGAAAGTTTTGTTGAAATTGATCAATAACTTTTCAAGATGTGAACATTTAACTTTGTAGAACTTAGCAAAAAGAAATGTGTTCCAAGTTAGGACTGTCCTAATTCGGTACTTCCGGTTGAAATTCAATACTCTAAAAGAAGCATTACCGGCTTTAGAGGGTTTTTTCAGAAAGTATGAGTTCTAACCTATCATATCTGACACCAGAAGCTTTGAGAAAGTATTTATAGCTCTCAAAAGCAAGATTTTGCGGAAAAAATACAATATTTTAAGGCTATTTTTGTGCTATTTTCCTAGTTTAGGATGGGTTATTCAACTTATATTAGGTTTTGTGTTACGATTCACCTGAGAGGCACTGATAGTATATAGTTAGAAATTTAAAATATGATAATTAGTTAAAAACTCACCAAGTTAAGGGCTTTAGAAGACGAAAGAATTGAAACAAAAAATGTTCATAAAACATGTTGCCACTGCGCATGCGCGAATTTCTCTTTTTCATTTCTTAAAAACTTTTTTTATGTTGAGACATTCATGATTTTGATGTTTGAGAAGTTGGGATGAAATTGATTGATACCTTTCTAAAATATGAACATTTAACTTCTTAAAATTTAGCAGCAAAAAATGTCCCATGTTTGGACTGTCATAATTCAGTACTTCCGGTTCGGAAAAAAAATCCCCACATGGATAACTGTCTCCAACATGTCTATTTTGGAATCCCGTTTAAAAATTTGAAGTCAAAAACTGTAGAAAAAACGGCCTGACCGCGGAACGCTTGTACAGCCCAAAGAAATCAGACCCTCTACCAGAAATAACGTCATTGTCCAGATTTCTAAAAATAAAAATTGGAGTTGGCCAATGAAATTAAATAGATTTTTTTTGGCCTAACATATCTTTTTTATTTGAAACCTATATCTTTATTAGTATTTAAATGGCAACATGGGAGAGAATCGCAAAAAAAATATCGCCTTTTTTATGACCACCAATTATCTATCTATCTATGGATGGATGGATGTTCTATATATCTATCCCTTACATTCCATCGTCTATATACTAGTGCCTGGCTCATGGCATCAAGCAAGACAGTTCAAAACCTTGGACATTTCTATTCTCTGTTTCTCATGACCTTTTGGACGGATTCATTTGATTTTCTTTAATCCAATTGAAATCTTGATGCTGAATCTGAATATTGTCTTTTCAAGGTAATAGGATTTTTCATTTTTTACCACTTCCGGTTTTGTTGAAAATATTTCAAATGGTCATATCTCCTAAACTATTTGACCGATTTGGTTTTTTTTTTATATCTTGAAGTATGTTTAAAAACTCATTTGGATTTTGTCATTTATTTTTTCTTGTTCTATCAGTTTAATATAACCAGCCTAACCTTTTATCCCTTTTTTTAGACAGTAAGTTTTAAAAGGTGTGGTATATATAGATACCTCATACACCCTTTTTCTCCAAATGCCAACAACATTATAATATATATATATATATAACAACCCTAACCCTTAAACCCTATTTGAAGGCATTTGGGTTCAAAGGGTGTGGTATATTTAGATACCTCATACACCCTCTTTCTTCAAAAGCTGTCAAAATTCATGACTGCAGAAACACTTTTGGCTTAACCTAACCAGAATTTTCATTTAACCTAACTTAAATGGGTATTTTAGCCCTGAATAAGCAAAATGCACCAAAAGTATGTAAATTTCTGAGTGTTTAACCTAACTAAAATAAAGTTTAACCAAACCAGGTTTCCCTGGTTTCAAGGTTTCTGCAGTCATGTCAAAAATATATTACATATATAATAACCCTAACCTTATACCCTTTTTTTAAAACAGATGGGTTTAAAAGGTTTCCTATGATGCCTCATACACCCTATTTTTTCAAATGTTACAAACTATGTAAAAAGGGTTTTAGAGTTAGGGTTGTTGTATATATTATATATTGTTGACAGAATTTGGAAAAATAGGTTGTATAAGGTATCTATATATACCACACCTTGTAAACCCAACAGTCTAAAAACAGGGGTTAAGGGTTAGGGTTGTTATATATATACAGAGGTCGGCAGTAGCAGGAATACTACTCTACTCCCACTACTCCGCTACCCGAAATGGTACTCCCGCTACTTTTTGCGAGTACTCTTCTCTACTCGGTATTCTACTCCAAAACTGAGTATTCTACTACAAATATTTGGAACACTTGGAGTATTAGTAATCTACTCTACTCTAAGTACTCTATTCCGGAATACTTAGAATACTTTGAATAATTTTATTTTTTAATCGCACTCCGGCCGGACGGAGATTGATTGGCCGAGCGAAACGAAACGTCACACAGTTTGGTTGTGTGTGTGTGGTGACGTTTCGTTTCAAGTACTCCGAATTACTAGTAATCCTGAGTACTCCAAGTACTCCAATAAAATATTCCAAAAATATTCCGGAGTACTTTAAAAAGTATTCTACTCTACTCAATTTTTTCTCGTAATGCTCTACTCTACTCAATACTCCGGCTCGAAGAAATCTGGAGTACTCTACTCTACTCCAGTATTGCTGGAGTAGTACTCTGCCTACCTCTGTATATATATATTACAGTTTTGACAGCATTTTGAAAAAGAGGGTGTATGAGGTATATTTATATACCACACCCTTGAAACCCAACTGTCTTCAAATAGGGTTTAAGGGTTAGGGTTGTTATATATTACATAATGTTGCATTGACAGCATTTGGAGAAAGAGGGTGTATGAGGTATCACACCTTTTAAACCCTACTGTCTAAAAAAAGGGATAAAAGGTTAGGCTGGTTATATATATTATATAACATGGCAGTATTGACAGAAGGGGGTGTAATAGCTATATATGCCTATCATACAAAGCAACAATGCAAAAATACTCAGGCCAATGCCTGAGCCCAAACCAAAAAGATGCAGCTGCAAAAATCGTGACCTGTGCCCACTGGATAACGACTGTGCAAATCAAAAAGAAGAGAGAATATATTGGATGTGCGTAGGACTTCAAAAGACGCTTTTACGGGCACATGGAATCTTTTAGAATTGAAGCCAGCAAGACCAAGACCACCCTAGCAACACACATATGGGAAAGCAATCTGAACCCAAAACCCAAGATCAAGTGGTCAATCGTCGTAACCGCCACGTCATACACAAAAGGTAGCAGATATTGTGATCTTTGTCTTACAGAGAAGTAATACATACTGAACATACTGCACAACCCAAGCTATTTGAACAACGGACTGAGCTAGCACAATGTTGCAGGCATCGGTTAAATATCTCCTACAGAACTGCATCTAGACAAGCGGATGCAGCGGGGGAGGGGTGCAAGTGTTTTTTCTTTAATTTGTGTTTTTAATCCTCAAAGACTAAAGCCCTTACTTCAGTTCCAAAAATATTTCAAAGTGCCCAAAAAAGTGACTACTTTATTTCAAATACCTGGATTTATATTCACATTTTCATTTATTCTCATTAACAAAGGAAATCAAGAAGCAACAATAACATTTATAACCTCAAAGAGCCAAAATAACCCAGCCTATGAATGTACTACAGTGACGCTATTATTAGAACAGGACACAAGATACAGCTATTTTTAGAAACCAACCAAACGACGACAGACATACATAAATACGAGAGTGATCAATTCGATATCAATCACACATCTTCAGTTTCTTAATCGGGCACTGGCGAGGCAGCCAGCCGAAACTTCAAAGTCAGCGTAACAAATACCAGAGGTACGGAATCGGAGCTCAATGTTTATATCTACGTTAATTCGCACTCTCAAAAGAAGGATTTCAAACCTTCAACTGAAAAAATAAATAGCTGCAGATATAATTTTAATATTTGATTAAATAAGCTTTAGTAGCAATATCGAGTGCAATTTTCTACAGATGGGTTTTATCTATAAAGGTTTGAAA
Source organism: Limacina bulimoides (assembly GCA_009866985.1). NCBI lineage: Eukaryota > Metazoa > Mollusca > Gastropoda > Pteropoda > Limacinidae > Limacina > Limacina bulimoides. The sequence goes on along the minus strand of SWLX010000072.1, from coordinate 543 downwards.
AGAGATTTGTAATGTTCAATTACCTCCGATCCCCCCAAAGCCCTTGACAAACTGCGCCCCCTCCTGGGACTTATCTGTGATGATCTCCAGGGTTGCTCCTGAGAGGAAAAGGGGGGTTACTGTTTTGATATCACCGTTCATTTCACCTTGTATTGTAAACAAATAATGTACAAAAAAAAAAAAAACCCAAAAAAAAAGAAGAAACAAGTAAGAAATCAACAAAACAAACTAAAAAAGGCCAGCAAACACGAACAATAAGCCTGTATGTTTATTAGATTCTTAAGTATAATTTGCAATGTTTTTAAACATATACAAAATAAATTAATTGCAGAAGTGCATCTATCCTATAGGTACAGGACTGCAAATGAATTGCAGGCAGGTAATAAATTAATAATACCTGGGCATAAGGCTACTGGCAGTTTCGCGAGACCTCCCGCTGATCACGCCTGTTGTTGAATGCGCCGGTTGATTTCCGCCGGAAACAGAGGTCTATGATGTAATCCCAGACTCCTCCCCGTTACGTCATAGTGCAGTGTAGAACTG
>SWLX010000071.1:761-10902 GCA_009866985.1 Limacina bulimoides | reverse complement strand
GGAGGGCCCTCAAATCATCAAGGGCTGGGAGGGCCCTCAAATCACCAAGGACTAGGCGGGCCCTCAAATCACCAAGGACTAGGCGGGCCCTCAAATCACATTGACTATAGCATGCAGCATCAACACAGACAATGACGGCTTGCATTTCTGTCTACTTAAGGCAACAAACTCCTGTATTTTTATGAAAGAAGCTTGGTTCTTTTGATTTTAAAGAAAAAAGCACCCACTCAACAGCTGATAACTTGAACCTACAGATGCCTTTGTGTTATGTCTAACATATTAGGCAATCTTAGAGTCATTTAAAGTGTGGGTGTGTAAAGATCAGAGGGAATGTGCAAGAGCTCGTCCTTCAACTGAACAATTTGACTGACTCATCATTGATCTGAATTATCACATTGTCAGAAAAACCAATGTATTTTCCCGATGTAATTGCAAAGAAATGGCATTTAACGTACCTCAAACATACTTAATATGGGCATTAGAGTATTAGGTCATAACTGAATGAATTTATTTCAACAAGGTATAAAAATCACTTTTTTTGAGGGTTTACTCATAGTAAGAATTGGGGATTCAATTTTGTAAATCATCCTTATTAATTCATTTCGAGACAGGGCTATTGATATTACATTCTTTCTTAACATAAAAAAGTATATAGAAGTCGTTGTATTATTTTGCTTTTTAAGACCTAAAACAATAATGTTTTAAAATGAAAATATATGTTGTTGTTACCACAAGATATTAACGTCCTCCAGGACGCTTGTTGTTACAGAGGGTGAGGGAGGCCAGAGTGGTGCATGGTTCCCCGCCTGTAATGTGTGATATGATTGGCTATCCCAGTGAAACAAAAATTGAGCTCCCTTTTTTGCTGTGTTGTCTAATTACTGCCTTTATCTAAACATTTCGGTTTGACAATGGAGGTGCTGGCTGATAAATGTTTTTTACTATCAGCTGGATATACCACAACTATGGCCTTTAAAGTGTCCATTTTTATTAGTTAAACGTTTTAAATAGTTTGATTTCAAGTTTCAAATGGGAGATAACTTATAGATATATACAAGTTAAATATCTGGTTATTAGATAATTGTTTCAAGGTTTATGGTGTTAAATAAACAGGAAACAAATATTTTTCTAAATATTCTGCTCTCTTAAGACTAAGTGCAGCTGTAATTGGAATTGGTATTTTTATTGTCTGAAAATATCAAAGGTACGCTCAACAAGCCAGAAACAATATAGATGAACTTTACAGAATCATGGCTTCTGCAAATGGACTAAATGCTATTGATTCATGGATTTTAATACAGAGTTTGCAAATGCTTTGGGAGCTATGAATGATCATTTGTCGCAGACTTTTGGAAAATGCATTTAGCCATAAATGGGACACACCAATAACAGGAATTAATATGTGGGATAAGATTCTCAAGTCATACTGATGGTGCTAAACATAAAGATGAACTAGCGATTGCCATGCATTGGCTTATTCTCTTCAGAAAGGACAAAAAGCTGTGCATCATGCTGCTTTTAACAAATAGATTCCTCTTTTGATATCTGGCAAGAGGTGAATACTTGAATGAATAATGTGCATTCTTTTCTTTAAAAGGGATTAAAGGTTTGTGCTTATTGGTGTACCATATTCTGAAACTATTGAATTTATTAAGTCTCACAAATGAAATATTTTTATTCAAACACTTCAGTAAAAGTGTTGATAATTGTTGACTTAGAAAGAGACAGGCAGATCTGAGCTCAACATGCTTCAGGTTTTTTGAGTTTGCTTATGCCTGGCTCAGAATATTTGACCGAGTGATACAATAAAATAACTTGTTTTTCATTGTCATCCTTTGTCTCATCAGAGCAAACCATTTGTTCATCATTGATCATACTTGATGTCTGATTTGTAATAAGTTTTTTTTGTGTGTGAGTGTGTGTGTGTTTGTTGTTGTTTTTTTGTTGTTTTTTTTTTTGCTTCAAATTGCTTGTTTGTATACTCATGCATACTCTTCAAAAATGGAATCAAGAATGTCCACTACTCTTTTGTTGATTCAAAATGTATCATTTTCTATAGAGAAAGATTTGAATGCACTTATATTTTCTGTGAGGAACATCTTGAATTCTTGTGAGGAACATTTTAACTATGTAGTTATAAAACCATTTCATATCTCACTTGCCTTCCAACCACTATTGAAAAACAAACCTTAAACCTTTCAATACTAAAGGGAACCTAATAAAAGTAGGGTCTGGAATAAGAAGGGAGTGGAAAGGGTCATCTGATTTAATAAAAGAAGGCGTCTGAATAAAAAAGGAGGGAGGAAAATCAGAAGGTCAATTTCAGTAGTGAAAAGGCAGATGTAAAAGAAGGGGGCATTGCAGTCTGATGTGGTGCTGAAATGAATAGTATCGAAATATAAAATGCTCTGCTGTATAACTTATCATTTTGCAAACTATTTCACCCCCTTTTTTATAGTGTTTTTTAAGAGTGAAAAAATACATAAAAGTAGGGGTCGGAGTCGGGACAACAATAATTGGGATGTGCGGTTTTCCTGAAAATCAATAAACTTACCCCTGCTTTTTTAAGGACCTTTAGAGTCATCTTATCATTTTGATAAATAGTGGAGGTTTTTTTTCAATACTTTCACAGTTGTGAATCTGAGTTTTAACAATAAAGCCCATTTTTACAGAAGATCTCTAGTTAAATGCTATTTAAAAAGATAACTGAGCTTCAACTAATCAGAAACCAAATGCATTTAAATTTCTGAAATTGAATAATTTATGCTTTTGCTCAATCTTTATACCTCCCAGGGTGTTCACATTGTTTATCTTAGTTAATTTAGTTTGTTGAAATAGTAAGGGTGTTCTAAGTAATATTTATCTTGGTATTGCTATTTACATTTCCTACTATAAAGGAAACTGAAGAAATCATTGATTTTTTTCAATAGTTAAGAAAAAAACCTTTTGATAATTATGTTGGTAGTTGGTAATCAATTACTCATTCACCCGGTTAAATGTTAAAGAATTATATTTTTATGAGTTAAAAAGTGATTTTCAGTTTTGTGCTATTTTAAGAAGAGAGATCATTTTACTTACAGGGTTTGCTGTGATAATTCTCACATGTTGATTATTGCAATTTGTGTCACTTAAAGAAAAGATAACCCTTTCAAATTGTAGTAAATAAGGGAAATGTATTTAATTCAGTAAAATTATGTCTAAAATTATTTACTAAATAGGTTGAAATTGGCATCACTGTGAATGTTTCTAGTAAAATTACATTAACCCTCATCATCGGAGAGGATTGTTTGTTTCAGTTGTTTTCTATTTCTTTGTTTTCTCATCTTAAGATTTTTTTTTTCATGTTGACTGTACAGATATGTTTCGAATTCATCCACACATCAGGTGATATATGTTTATGAAAAGAATTGAATTGTTTATAGATAATCAAAATAAAGGATTTTGATAAAGTAAAGGATTTTGATAAAGTCTAAAATGTTTACCTAATTTTGTTCTGAAAACTATATTGTAAAGATAACAGTTTTTGGATTGATAGAAATGAAATAGTATTAGGCCAGGAAAAATGTGAAACTTATGAACCAGGATCCAGGGATGCTCAAGGACCAAGAGGCATTTTTTTTCTTTATAAAATCTATACCTCTTGAGAGAAATTTTGACATTATTGAGGAAAAGTCAATCTGGGTTCTATGTAAGAATTACCTTTTTTTTAATCGGTCATGACTAACACAGCAATGGGTTTGTTGACGTATTTACTCAACCGAAATCTTGGATTCATCTAAAGGCGGTGATACGGTTCTAACACTATTTTTTAGAATTTTGCATTGTTGTCATATTCTACAAGATCCGGAGAAAAAAGTAATGGAAAAAAAAACCAAATACTACTTATTTTTGTTAAGAAATAATCATTAACTCTTTGGGTGAAATAAATGAAACGACAGAAAATGAGACAGCTGTTACACATCTCGCCATGTGCGTCAAAGCAAGTGAGCAACTCGCAGGAAAACAAACACATTCAATACTGTTGTAACATGCAGAATCTGACCCACAAATCATACTTTTTAGCATGTATCCGGACTTTATGAACATCTAGTATATTTTAAAAACAATTTTGAATGTTGAGTGGGGGGTCAAATACTTAGAAATGAAATGTTATTTGGCTGCTGTGTGGATGACATTTTTGCTTTGAACTCAGGAATCTTACTGTCAATTGTCAAATATATCTTGAATATCATTGTATTATTAAGATAATATGTATATATTGTACACATATTAGAGTTCTTTTTTTCATATATCAGATTTTGAACATACTATTTTAGCTTTTTGTGACAGACAAATATAAATTGTTGTCTCTTTATACATATATATTGCTCTCATCAAAGTCCTATCATAGTAAAAACAAATGTTAGGGGAATAGAAGTAGACGCTCTACATTTCAAAATTAAATTTTCATTCAGTGGCTGTGAGAATAAAGGATATTGATTATGAGTTGTCAATACATTTTTTTAGCTTTAGTTTTTTTACTGTTTAAAGACAAGTACTAAGTGCACATGATAATGAACAATAATAAATATGATGTTCTATTTGTTTTACATTTTGCTCAAAATCATTCTAAATCCATCCCAAACAAATGTCACTAGTTTGCCCTGATTTATATTTGTTTTAAATGATGTCACTCAATTACTTGTAAGCATTTCCCCCTTTCTCTTTAGTTATTTGAGAAAAATGGCAATACTAGCCCTCTACCTTTTGTTGATTTGATTTCATATATGTTCAATTTAAGTGCCTAGCCTATTAATTTTATTAGCTGCATAAAAAAAAATAATTCCTAGATTAAGAAAAAAACTGAATTAATTGTTTAACAAAGTTTATATGTTTTCAAGTTTGAGGTGTTCGTTGATTTTTTGAATGAAAATGTTGTTTAAATCTTAGTGGATATCTTTAAAATATCAATTCTTGAAATAGGAGTAACTGAATTTTGCCCAGATCCTAGAACTGAATGATCACTTTACTTTTTCCTGAGTGTCTGAAAGTGCTATTACTCTTTATTGTGAACTATTTGTTATGCCATTATTTATTATTTCCCAATATCTTATTTTGAGATTTGATGTAATCTTGTAAGTCCCTAGACAGGGTAATTCTTTTGAGAATATTGCTTTCTGTTCATACCAATATTAATTCAATAGTTTTAGAAAATTACTGAAATTTATTACCCACACATTGCTTTTGAAAAGTATTGGAAACCATAAGTATTATGCCTCTCAGTAGTTAAACAAAAGGTGTGCATGTTATAATCAAACCATGGTTTTACAACCGGACTCAAGCTGGGAGTATCAATCTTCATATTTATTTTTTTAAAATGAAACATAGTAGTCCCAAACCGATCTTCCTGGCAATCCCGACAAAATGAGCCATTTTTCGACCATCTGGAACTTAAACGGATTTCTCATATTATAGCAGCTGGAATAAACATGTGATTTCTCAGTGAATCAAATTTGCAAGTTATATAATTTTACAAACTCCCTTATCCTATTTTGACAAGACCGTTTGAAACTAAAAGACAGGAAAGCAGAATGGGAAACTTGGCAACCATGACTACTTTGCCCTACTGCAAGCAACTATTACCAACTAGCAGCTAAGCTATATATTGAATATGGATAGCCTATAGTCTCCAGACTAAAATCTATAGACTTAATTCGATACCCCCTCCACGCCCACCTGCATCCCTACCTATAGTCATTAAAAAAGAAAAGACAGGTGGCAACCATTCTTTATACTAGGTCTATCCGAGGGCTGGAACCATTTGGGTAATGATAAAAATACCTGTTGTTCTCGTGTTCAGTGGTTATGTTTCTTTTATTTAAAGAAAATATTGAACATTTTGATCCATCATGGCATTAGTAATTTGTTTAAATTATATAATTTGCATATTTAACTTGTTTTCTTTTTATTCTATATCTCCCTGTTGAGGAAAAAATACTTCAAAATTGGCCTAGCAATGCATGCAAGTGGTTTATATTAATGATTTTACAGTGCATTTCAAGATTTCGTTTTCTTCTAGAGCAGTTCGTTATTGAGTTTGATTTCATTTTAAATTAATTCTATCAATGAAATTAGATATAAGTATTAGTGTTGTTAAAATGTTGAATATATGAATTCAAAGGCACAGGTATCGGTAGTAACTATGTTTTTCATAATAAAAACAAATTGCTACTGAGAGGGGTGATTCACCATTAAATACCTCTAAAATGAATCTTATTTCAATAAGAGTTGACTATTTGAATAAAAATTATTAATGACAATATAATTAATTTTGGTACTTGAGGTTGAATGAGTATAGTATCAAAATAGAAGAGGAGGAGGTAATGTTTCTTTTTATGTATTTGTCTTTTAGCTTAACTATATGCATGTGTGAGAATGTGAGTATTTCATCGTTTTGCTTCAGAAGTTTAGCTGTAATAGCCACCTCCTTCTCACGTTCAGCTTTATCTACCTCACCAGTTCCTGGATAAAACTCTTAGGCAGCAATAGCTCATTAGGAAGGATTTATAGAAGGGCATTTTTAAGACAGCAGAACATATTCTTGCCATCAGATTTATTAGATTTTTTAGACTGTTCCTTGTTCTTTTTCAAAGTTTTTTTACTCAAATTTCTAGTGAAAACAAAATTAACAAACATGATCCAAAACAAAAATTATAACATAACAGAACAGTGTATTTTCTGTCTCTCACCAACATACTCAAGACAATATACAAAGTTGGAGAGAAATATTAGTAATTGTGGCATTAAATTTTTACTGCATATTTAAACTATTACACCCAATTTTCCTAATTATGAACCTTTGAAAACCTTATGTACCTAATATATTATATTTACTAAGGGAATTAGGGTGAGGTTGGTATAAACAAGCCAAATCTTATAACCCTAGGATACTAAGACAATTGTCTACAAAATGTTGATACATTAAGTGTACTATTATTGGTACAGAAGGTTTTCAAAGGGACATAATGAGGAAAAATTTGATGTTATAGTGTTATATGTCAATTTCCCTTTTTTTTCCTTTTTTTTTTTGTCAAAGGGCACAAAATTGGCATTTTTTCTGTGAAATCGTTTTTAATATAAGTGATAAAGCTGTCATCTAAAGAACTCCATTGAATTTACTACACAAAATCTGGAGATTTGCACAAGACCTGTTACTGTAGATGACAGTCCAAAGTTGTATAGCATGATTAAATTAAAGCCAAAAACCTTGATAATGTGTTAAGCATAACTCTGAATCAGAAGATATTTTGATTACTACTAATACCACCCAACAGATTATTTCCGTATAGTTTTTGCATTTTATAGGGATCACTAATACTTTTTCACTTTTCACTTTTGCCCTACTCTTCATTGACTTAAAAAGTATGGAACTAGGTGTATCAATGAAAGACCAATCATAGAATGGAAATGCATCAACAATATAATATTTTTGGTGCATATCTGTTCTATGATTAGTCTTTCGTTGACACACCCACTTCCATACTTTTCAAGCCAACGAAAAGTAAAGAAAAGTGAAAAGTGAAATAGCATTTGTGATCCCTATCAATGTAAATACATGGTAACATCTAGATTGCATTTTTCATGAATATTTTTTGTTATGTAACAATCCAAAGGAGTATTTACTGTTCTTTATATTTTCTCTAATAGTTATATAACAAATTCAAATCTATGTCTCTTTTTTGTGCATGATGACTTGAAGAAACTGAATTAAAGCATAACATATAACATTTTGTCGAAAATGCCCTACGCTTTGAACCAATGTTCATCATCTCTAAGAATATGAACTTGATGTTTCAAAATTTGTTGTTACTATCTTTAAAGCAAAAAATACTATATGAATATTTAATTGATTTCCTGTTGTAAATCAATATATGGTGATATTAGTAGAAATTTAATTCAAAATGTGTTAGTTATTATAGATATTATTGTATTGTGACACTCAATATCAATGCAACCATTCAGTAGAAGTAATCTACATTGCCTTAAGCTAGTGTTTTTTTTTATTAGTGTCATAAACTGCTGACATGCAGCACTCTTTTTTTCTTTGTCTTTTTAAAAATTATTTTTTTTTTTTTTTTTTTTTTTTGCACAATATAGATTGGATTGGATTGTGCATTTATTAATTCTAGCAGTATGCACTATTTTAAGACAACCTAAGCAGGTGTTAAATCAATAATTTTTATATTCTATCTTTTTTACATTCATATTTAGCACTTAGATATTTTATGTGAGCTTTATATAAGAAAAAGGTGACATTTAGTGTTAGTGATCTCTAAAATTATCTGCTAATCAGTAGTGAGTATTTGCCAATGGCCTATCATTGTCTTATTTCACATTAAAACTCTTTATTTGACAGAAAAAAGCACTTATAATATCACTAATTTTTCCGTTAGAAAGCTTAGATTTTGGTATCTCCTCAAAATTTATGCTGAATTGATATTTAGTTTGTTTGTCTGATTAGAAATCCACTTCTAAAATAATTGATTTTCATTATTTGGCAGAATAATTGGTTAAGTAACAAGAAAGAACTGCTTTAATGTCGAAATTTTAGAATGAAAACGCCAACATATAGTTTTTAAAGTTCTTTATTGATTTACTTTTAATTACATAATTTGAATAAAGAGCAGGGTCGGCAGGTTTGGAACATCTGTTGGATCTGAACACTTGTTCAAAAGTTTAACTGTAGCCGTTTTATATTTCTTAATTACAATCTGATATATGCTTTTTTAAGAAAACATTGCAATTTTATTTTGAAATAACACTCAAACCTGTGCTGACTGCGCATTTGCCGCATTTTGCAAAAATAACAAAACCGCCATGATTTTACGGCTGTGCTTAGCAAAAAGTTAATATTACCAAGTGGTAAATTTAAGCTTGAAAAAAACAACGGTTTACTTCAGTGTTTTAAATTGTACTTTTCCATCATCGAGGATAGTTTAATCATATACAGGGCTGGAAAAAATGTAAAGCTTCCCTGCAACCAAAATCTAATTTTCCCTCGAGAATGTCATAGTTTCCCTCCAAGATATAACTTTTACATAGAAAAAAAATAAGAATTTCCCTCAAGATCCATGAGCTTCCCTGCAACCTGGTTCCCTAGTTCCACATTTTTTCCAGGCCTGATCATATAATACTAAATGATCAAGTCTCCTTTGTTCGTATAAAGATAGAAAGGGGGTGTTCAAATCCCACCAAATCGGTAGAACCTTGTTCGTTTCTTTCTGAACACCCTCAATTTAAAAAATATATAGGCCATAATTTTTATCCAGCAATTTTTTCTAGGCTTTCACTGTGTTTCATTTTCTTACAGATTCAATGTCAACTAGATTCGAGAGTTTATTAGAACACATATTTTGCTCAACATATTTTTTTACCAGGTGATTGCGCATATGCGTTAATTTTTTTCTGAAACATTAATATATGTTTGTCATAGAATTCAATCAAGAGCTTTATGTGTTATGTCGATTTCGATTTTTTCATTGGACGAGGTTTGGGCTTGACCGCGCGGATTTCTTGTTTTAAATATTATTTTCATTTCATAATAAACAAAATTACTGCGAAATTTCATCGAAATCAGTCACGAACTTTTTGTGTTATACTGCCTACAAGATAGACAGACAGAAGGACTCATGGGCGGATGGATATAATACCTCTTTTAAGCACAGTTTGGAGCCACTTAATGCATTAGAGATTGAAATATACTTTAAAATATTTATAACCAGGGTTTTATATGAAATGCACATAATTCTTGTTGTTGCAAACATGCAAAAATTATGAGTAAGGAAATAAATATGTTTATTCAAAACCCGCCGACTAAGTGTTCACATCCACCAAACGGTCTAAAAATTATTCATAACCTCCAGAATAGACTATTGGGTTTTGGACCTTAATTTATGTTGACAAAACGTCCTTAACAGTAATTCATTGGTCCTTTTGATGGAGGAAACAAATAAAAATGCATGTTTACCTACATAAGGGAAAAAATTGCAGTAAACCAAAAGTTACACCAGATCTAGCTTAGGTGTTCACAACATGCTGGACCAGCTCTACTGATGATATTAAACTTTTGTTCTAATTGCTTTCAAGCTATAATATTGACTTT
>SWLX010000070.1:0-10156 GCA_009866985.1 Limacina bulimoides | reverse complement strand
GCGAGTGTAAGTTTAGGGTCAAAATAGTGCTAGTCAGGGCCTGGTCGAAGTAGAATCATTGTGCCACTGTTAAGAGATTCACACCCTACCAATAAAGAGGTCCAGCAATCGAGCTGTTCTTTCAGACTCCCATGGACGATTTCAACGTGCTTAGATGTTTCCGAAAGGAGGTATGATTGACTATACGAGTAAGAATATTACATACATAAATCTGTATCTAAGTCTGGGGTATGACGCAGACTTTTTTGTGTATTGAGCCAGTTTGTAGCCGACTTGAGCAGAATAAGTAGACTTTGCTTCAGACACTAATTCAGGTACGGCATAAAGGGTTTATACAAGAAATAGTTTTATTACCAATTGCCGCACATAACGCAGATGTAAAAAATGGCTGTACTTTTTAAAATTGGTAAAAAGTTGATAGATATATGGCGTTTGAAAGAGGTTTTTAAGCGCTCTGTATAATAAAAATGGTTCTTATAATTAAAATAATATTTTCAACATTCCTCGGTTTTCTCACTTTACTCTAATTTGATGTTTTATACTAACCCATAAACAGGTGGTACATCCTATCACCGTGTGCGATCTTCAGTCTTCCATGTTTCCAGTTTCATACTAACCTATGTCTTTTCAGTGTTTTGTAACCGCCTGACTAACCACAAGATATATGTGACTGTATCTTCTCACGATATTTTACAAGATTTACTAATCCGACACCTAACAGTCTCCCCAAATGCAGAGCGGAAGAAGCATTTGATGAATCAAAGCTTCTAAATAGGGGATAGTTATTATTAATTAAAAGACTTCCCCACATTTTTATGACTATTTTCAAAACCTTCCCCACTGTTAAAAATGGGGGAGATTCAAGAATATTATCAAAACCTACCCCCACAATTTTGTATGTGGGGAAGATTATTATTCTGAAAACATTCACTACGCCTTAAAAAAAAATCAGCAAGATGTTCCAAATAATAACTGGTATCACATGAATAACTTTAAAATTTTTTTTGTTCATCTTCGATTTTTCGAGTATACTTTCGAATTGAATAACTTGCCCCATTTAAAAATTTGTTCAATTGACTCCTGGGTAATTGTAATGAGACCCGTGCGGGGTAGAACACCCTCCACCATTTACGAATATCATGCAGAATAATTATCCTAGGCTCGTTCACAGTATTTATAAAAAATCCTATACTCTGATTCAATCTTTTTTTTACTGTAAACATAATACCCACAAGAGTTCATAAGCATACAATTTTGTTGGCATAGTAGAAAATGAGAGTATGCAGGAAACCAAAGAAGGGTGGGGTATTATACATCCAAGTTGTTTCTCTTTTAACTATTATACGGGAGTATTACTATTGTGCACTCGTAAGTCGACGATGCTTGAGAATGATATGGTCAATTGCTCATTCCATTCAGTGGGTAATTTATGACATATTGTGTTATAATCCCGATTCTTAAGATATTTATTTTCATACTTTTTTTTCGAAGCTTCTTAATTATGTATTTACACTGTTTTATAAGGATCATGATCCTTAGCAATTTTCGATGAGGATCATTTCACTCTCCAATTTTTACCATTTTCTTAAAAATAAGGATCACCATCAAAATAATGATCACAAAAAAATTATCTCTATGAAAAAAATATTTAACAAGTTTTTTAGGTAAAACGTTATAAATAAGTATTCGCGCAGCATAATCTTGCTTAAAATCCATCCACGTGTTTGAAAAAAATCAGTGGGTTACTCAGTAGGAGGATTGTTTCAAAACGCGCGGAAAAAAACAAATAATTGGGTTATAAAATTTTAGATCGGAAGCAATACGGATAATTAGACAAACTACATAAACTCTTACTATCAGTGCCGCCAATTCTATGGGAGGAAAAAAATTGTAACTTCACATAATAAATAGGAAATGAATAAGGACAGTAAGAGCATCATAAGATTATAGGCAACAATCACGGAAGACTATGAAAATAACCAGTTCGTGTGAAGGATTTTTCCTGGAGATCTAAACAGAAAGAAAAAAGTAAAAATTGAAATAAGGATCATTGACCCTGAAATTTAAAAAACTAAGGATTAATCCTTCAAAATAAGGATCACACCCAAGCTAGGTAAACCCTAAAAATAAGGATCAGACTCTACTCCAAAAAAAGTGATCACCAACAAAATGACATAGAGAGGCATAGACGCCTGGCTACCTTCTGACGCTTGGCTACAAACTGATGTCTGGTACACTCAGTTACCTGGCTACCCTAACACGAGGAACAAACAAATATATAACTAATTATCAAACAAAAAACACACATTTTTATAAGAAATAACTTTTTTCTTATAAAAAAATTTCCGCAAACAAACAAACAAACTTTGTTTATAAGAAATTCATTTTTTCGTATATTTTTTTTCTTATAACAAAATTTTAACTGCAAACACACAAACAAACATTTCTTTGTAAGAAAAAACTTTTTTATAATTTTTTTTCTTATAAAAAAATTTTAACTGCAAAAAACCAGATGACACTGCGAGATCCTCTGTAGTTCCTTTTATTAGGTTAGCTTCACAGCTTTAGGCACCGAAAATAATAAATGGTTGGATCAGATGTTGAATGGAATGTATATGTCCTTGAACCACCTGATACGCATAACAACAGAGATGGAACAAACAAACAATCAAACATAGAATTTCATAATATCAATACTTAATACCCACCTGAGATTACCGCAAACGGGACCTTACAGATAAACAGGTGGTAAACAGAGTCTTACATTCAAAAATGGCTATGAAAAAATGGTTGGATAAAAAAATTGAACTTTTTAAAGTTTAGTAGAGTGGGCGCGCTATCCGAAATTTTAAGTTTCTAATATGATCCGTTTACCCAAATCAGATGATAAGCACAGACAGACAGACAGACACACACACACAGAGACACACAAGACGAGTGCTAGAGGAGAGACAAAAACTTTTTTGCTTACTCGGATATATATGCCAGGTTAATAAGTGATTAGTCAAAGTGGTGTAGGTCAGTCGTTTATGGCATTTCAACAAACAAATATAGAACTGAAAATAGCAATCATACCCAAACATTTATCGGCGGATGTATTGGTTGTTGGGCGGTGATTGATATTCCTATTTCGAACAAATTGGGTAATTTTAAGAAAATTTGTATTTCTGTATGAAAATTGCCTGTTAAAAAAATTTTAGCAATTTTAGATTTTAAAAAAGTAATGAAACTACACTAATTTTTTATACACACCACGATTTTTTTAGCTACGGTAGTGATACTTAAAAAAATCCGACTTTTTTACGGTAAAATCGTTAAGCACCATGGTGCTTATAAAACATTGAGTGTAGTCTTTTTCCGTATGCTTTTTTATGGTATATGGCAAATTATGCAGTTGCTTCATGTCAATGTGTTGCCCCTGGTTGTACACTCACTTTTTTCATAAGCACCACGAATATTCGAGCTACGGTACACTCATTTTTATAAGCACCATGGTGCTTAAGGATTTTAAGGTAAAATGTCTGATTTTCTTAAGCACCACTGACCGTAGGAAAAAATGGTGCTTATCTCACTAAAAAAATATGCAAAAATACACTTTTTATCAGGATCACTTTTTTGGCCGTAGTGTCTGATCCTTATTTTTTAGGGCTTACCCAGCTGATCATTATTTTTTGAGGATTAATCCTTAGTTTTTTTAATTCGGGTCAATGATCCTTATTAATTTTTTTGTGCTTTTCAGACCTCTAGGAAAAAATGCTGAACAAACTTTAACCAAAGAGCAGCAAACAAGGAAGTCAAACAAGTGGACTCCAGTTACATAACTACACTAATTTTTTTATATGCACCACAATTTTTTTTACTGGGGCGTTTTTTACTGTCTTGTGGTGCTAACAAGATAAGCACTACATGGTGCTTATTTTTTGGGTGCTTTTTTGGGGTTACTGTAAGTGGTGCTTAGGAAAATTTGACTTTTTACAGTAAAATCGTTGAGCACCATGATGCTTATAAAAAATGAGTGTAGTAAAGAGTCTTTTAGACGACTTGGGATAAAATCGTTCTCTGGTGTCGTCTATTGCCTCCCGTCAATCGATTTACAAGTGTGGAAAAGATGTGCGTGTAGAATTTTACACTGCAGTGACGGAATAAGATGAATGAATAGCAATAGTTTGTCCAACTGATTCCGTGGTGTAGTGGTTATCACATTTGCCTAACACGCAGAAGGTCCCCGGTTCGAGCCCGGGCGGGATCATGATTTAAAAAAATCCTTTTCAAGCAAATATTACAATTAATTATTATTGAAAGCTAGCTAGATTTTAAGCCAGATTATACAGCGCGAACATGTCTTTATGACATTTTACAATTTTTTTGGGGTTAAATATTTTTTGAATAGAGATAATATTTTATGATCCTTATTGAAAAAATTATGGAGGGTCAATGATCCTTATTTTTATGGTGATCCTTATTTTAAAAAAAGCGGTAATCAATGAAGGGTAAATGATCCTTATTCAAAAGGCGCCACCGAAGGGTCAATCCCTAAGGATCATGATCCTTATAAAAAATAAGTGTACATACCACGCTATGGTAATCAATTTTTACGATAAATTGACGTAAGCACCACTTTTAATAATTTAAAAAAAAATTAGTCAGACACCTGTTTTTTTGTGGAGTACACTCGTTTTTTTATAAGCACCACATATTTTTGATTTACTGCACGGTGCTAATTTTTTTTCCGGTTTTTTACAGTCTTGTGGTGCTTTGCAAAATTTTTGATCTGCTACCATAAGTGATGCCTATTTTTATTTTTGCTTAACAATTGTAGAGTTTGACGACATTGGTACAAAGTTGGCTATTAGGAGTACTCCACAAAGGACAGGTGTCTGACCAACTTTAAAAAGTTTTTTAAGTGGTGTTTACGTCAATTTGTTGTAAAAATCGATTACCGTAGCATGGGGCTTATTTTTGCGTGCATTTTTTTGCGTGAAATAAGCACAATTTTTTCCTATGGTCAGTGGTGCTTAAGAAAATCTGACTTTTTACCGTAAAATCCTTAAGCACCATGGTCCTTATAAAAAAATGAGTGTACTCCTTATATCCAACTTTGTACCAAATTTCGTTAAAATCTGCAGTTGTTAAAGCAAAAATTGCAAAAATAAAAATAAGCACCACTTACCGTAACGGCCCCAAAAATTTGCAATAATAGTGCTTATTTTGCAAGCACCATGAGACTAAAAAATCAGAAAAAAAAATAAGCACCATATCATAAATCAAAATACAGGGGATTACACTTTTTTATTTTTTATAAGGATCACTTTTTTTGGCCAAGGGTCGCGATCCTTATTTTTTTTGCTTACCTAGCTAGGGTATGAATCTGTATGATCCTTATTTTAAAAAAAAAAGGATCATGACCCTCCATATTTCAGCATTTTTCAGCATTTTCAGCATTTGTTCAGCATTTTTTCCTAGAGGTCTGAAAAACAAAAAACATTTGTTTAAAAAATAAGGATCATTTTTAAATGAAGGGTAAAATGATCCTTAACAAAAGTCGCCATCGAAGGGTCAATCGCTAAGGATCATGATCCTTATAAAAAAATAAGTGTATAAAAAAATGAGTGTGGTGGTGCTTAGAAAAATCGTTAAGCACCATGATACTTATAAAAAAACGAGTGTATACTTTGTATTCTTAGCTCTATCTAAAGTAAGGTTAGTTGGTTTGGTTCTTATTTTCGAAACAAAGGACCATGTAAAAAAAAAGTAAGAGTCACTCATAATCAGTGAGTGGTTCTAGCTTATCTTTTGGTTCTTAGCCGGTTCTTATAACAAACAAAATGCCCTGGATTTTCGTCGTTTTAAGACATATGTATTGTATATACTTGTACTTACCGTGATAAGACAAAGGATGGTTAGGATCATTGACTGATTTAGATAAAACAACCATTGTTACTTAATCTTACTTCTGAATTCACAACGATGACATATTAACACAAGTAGGCCCCTACATTTATGTTTAGAGAGTTAGCCTATATTCTTCTCAATTTTGTCCTTAATTTTTCTTTAAATATTAGGTCACCATGGATTTGATTCTCAATTTTATAGACATTTTTAGACACTTAGCGCTCGCGATGATAACTAAAAGTACTACAAAGATTAGCAAAAAAATATATAGGCATATTGGAATTAGGTCCTATAGCGTAGACATTTAGGATGTGCTATATGCAATTTCTTCTCATTTCTTATAAGTTACATCATAATCATAAATTCGTATAAGTGCTTTGTTTGCAGACGGATTTTATTTTACTTAAAAAATAGTAAAACTTTTAACGTACATATGTACTGCAGTTGATAAACCATTCTTAGGCCTAACGTTTACGCTAACACAATACATTGGAAGAACTTAGTCCCTTTATAAATCCGGGTATCAATTACTGTAGTACTGTTGCCTAAGTACTAAAACATAGCTTGTTGCAAATGTTTATCCACGGCGTACGTGCATCCACGGCATTGGCTCACACAGCCTTGCCGTATTATAAAACGTATACACACATTTTTTATAAGCATCCTTTTTTTTGGACATAGAGTCAGATGCTTACAATAAAGTTTCCAGAATATTAGAGGGCACCCCACCAAGTTCCCTACCCCTTAACAGCCAGTACACACTTTTTTGTAAGAATAAAAATATTCTTTATCGCGCTTTTTACTCTCGAAATTTTGGAGATATTCTTAACTGTTAAGAAAATTTCAGACTCTAGAAGATTTTAAAAATATTCCTAATAGCGTTTAAGAAAAATGTTACTCCCATCGGAAAAATGCTAAGGAATATTTGAAAAAAATTTGAGAAAAAAAAATTACCTTTTTTCGGAAAAAATGTAAAATAACAAAAAAAAATAAGAATATTTTTCAAATTTATACTCGCCCAAAAAATGCTCAATATTATATTTTTTTTCTATATTTTCTATTCTCAATTTTCTTATAATATTTTACTCTATTGTCCAAAAAATATTCTTATAAAAAGGAGTGTACATGATTTCCGTGAAGTGAAGCACGAATATGTGAGGACTTGGTGATGACCAGTGACAAATGGCTTATTGTCAGTGTAGGGCCATACATTACATATAGGGTTTGGTATGAACAGTCACAAACGGAAATTTTGACCTCTAAAAATTAGTTATTCACTGATAACTAAGGCAATTTTGAAGCTAATTGTTAAATTATATACATTTTCTTAAAGCTATTTCCGAGGTGGATACAGTGGTGCCAGTCACGTTTCAATGCGTGGTATGTGGCGCCAGTTGTCGACCGAGAAAGTAAAAATGTGTATAATTTTGGTTTGAAAATGTCATTTTGTAGACATATTTAGGCCCCAGCTCACTTAATTTTGCACCGAAATGCATAAATCTATACATTTTCTGTAAAACCTTGTCGAGACTAATCGATTGGTACGATGATTATTCCAATGCAATGTAAGTGGGGCCACCTGTTGGCCAAGTAAGTGGAAAAATCGATATTTTTTGCCAAAAATGTCATTCACAGGCACTCTTTTGGCCCTAGCATGTTAAATTTGGCTCTAAAATGCATAAATGTATATACCAATCGATTCGTCTCATCGAGATGAATCGATTGGTATCATTATTATTCCAATGCGCCGCATCTGGCACCATCTGTATTCAGAAAACCAACTTTTTAAAATTAAACAATTAATTTCACCTCGATGAACTCTCGCTCCATTATCTCTGTAAATATTGGAAATAACCTAACCCGGACAAACATTTTTGGAAACTAGAGACTCTACTGCATCCATCTGTATATTAACAATTGCCAATATCTAAATTGCATAGGTTTTATCATATGACGAAAAACAGCTAAAAAATGATAAAAAATGACTTAAAATGACTAAAAGATTACTAAAAATCAGTCATGTGTCTAAACCATATACACCATTCAATCCGTCTTGAAAAATGCTACAATAATGAACTAACATTTGTCGCCGTATCTGTAAAACTGTGGATTCTGCAAAAGAAAAACATCATTTTTTCACCCATTTTGCTCGCGGGCCCAACTTTGGGGCCCTCTGGGGCCCATATTCGAATTTCCCCACATATCACCTATGGCCCCAGTCATAGCCCATATAGTCTAGTTTAACATATGTAAGAACCAGAAAAATCTAATGACGCTACCAAGCTGGAACCAAACTTGTCCAAATTTGGTATGTTTTCTCCCCTATGGGCACCTGGCCCAGCTAGAACATTTTCCTTTGGAGAAGAAAATGTTCGCTGTGCTCACCTTTTCTTCTCCAAAGGAAAATGTTTTTTACCAGAGGGTCCGCCCCTGTGGCGGATGAGAAAAACTTTTGTCTTTAGAAAGGGAAAAAGTTGAGCGCAGTTCACATTTGGCATTGTATCTTTTATCGTTTTGTAATTTGTTTGGCTACTTTTCGGTGGTATTTTTTCTTATTGTTTGGGACACCCTGTATTTACAAGTGCATAACTTGAACTATACCATTGTTGGATGCTTCTTCTGATGCAATACATCTTTCTATTTGTTTTAATGGGTGATACATTTTTTATATCTTAAAAAACTGTTGGGATTATGTCCTTTCTTAGTTTGTTTGACAGCTTTTACATGTTATTTTTCCTCCTTTTTTTGGGACACCCGGTATATACAAGCGCATGTCTTGAAACATAACAATGCCGGATACTGCATTTGATGCAGTAACTTCTGCTCTTTCTGTTGCTGGGTCTGCCATTTTTGTATCTCAAAAACTCTTGGAATTATGTCACTTTAAAGTAAAATAGGAAAATTAAACGGCCTAACAACATCAATTTTGGCGAATAAAAATCGGTTTATCATCAATAACACCCCCATTTTTTAAGATATCACAACAAATGTATACATTGTCTGAAAGATCTCGTTGAGGCGGATCAACTGGTGTCAATAATATTTCAATCAGCCACATTTGGCGCCATCTATTGGCCCCCAAATATCAACAATTGGCCAATTTTGTTAAAAATAGCCATTTTTAAGCACTATTTGGGCCCTAACTCTGCCAATTATTGACTAAAATGTACAAATCTATATATATTCTGAAAGATCTCGTCAAGGCGATCGATTGGTGCCATTTATATTTCAATCAGCCACCTGTGGCGCCATCTATTGGCCTCCGAATATCAAAAACTGGTCAATTTTGTTAAAAATAGCCATTTTGAAGCACTATTTGGGCCCTAACTCGGCCAATTATGGTCTAAAATGTACAAATGTATATATTTTCTGAGAGATCTCGTCGAGACGGATCGAATGGTGTCAATAATATTTCAATCAGCCACATGTGGCGCCATCTATTGTCGCCCAAATATCAAAAATTAGCCAATTTTGTTAAAAATAGCCATTTTGATGCACTATTTGGGCCCTAACTCGGCCAATTATGATCTAAAATGTACAAATGTATATATATTCTGAAAGATCTCGTCGATACGGAAAGAATGGTGTCAATAATATTTCAATCAACCACATGTGGCGCCATCTATTGGCCCCCAAATATCAAAAATTGGTCAATTTTGTTGAAAATAGCCATTTTGAAGCACTATTTGGGCCCTAACTCGGCCAATTATGGTCTCAAATGTACAAATGTATATATATTCTGAAAGATCTCGTCAAGACGGATTGATTAGTGCCATTTATACTTTAATCAGTCACAAACAACCACACCATCGGATCCGGCGTCAAAAATGGTTAAAATATGGTCAAACATTCGATTTTGTATGACCAAAAATGCAACGTGTAGCAACGAAAAACGGCAAAATCGAGCGATTTTTGGTGACCTTGGCCCCTTTGGGCCCAGCTTGGGCCCAGAAACGAATTTTCCCAGATATACCACATGAGTCCAAAAACTGGAAATATAGTCTAGTTTAACATATGTGAGAGCCAGAAAAATTCAATGACGCAATCAAGTCTGCCTGAAATCTCCTCATTTTTGAATGTGGCCTAGCAATAGAAACTTTTGTCCTTAGAAAGGGAAAAAAGTTCACTGCGCTCACCTTTTTCCCTTTCTAAAGACAAAAGTTTTTTACTTGCAGAAGGAAATGTGACTTTTTTTCATTGTAACTGTTGTTGGTTGTTGCTTTGATCTGTTGTAACAGTAATAGTAGTCATAGGCCAAATGACC
>SWLX010000069.1:0-10185 GCA_009866985.1 Limacina bulimoides | reverse complement strand
GGGGGTCGGCCTGACTGTAACGTCACAGTGGGCTTCTAGAAGGGAGTTGAAAAAAGAAACTCTTCAAAGCCTTTAAGATAAGCAAAAAAAACGTTAAAACTGGTGAAGTCTGATAATTCACAACAATAACTCATTCAGAGCCTTGTTTTCATCACATTTGATGTTAAAAACAGTCAAAATTTGCGACTGAGGGAAATGCAAACTTTATTTAAATTATTGTTAAAAATAGCCTATAATTGGGTAAAATTTTTGTCATGCGTGACGAGGGGCAGGGGGTCAAAATTGTCAAATTTACCGTGACATACTTTTATGGCTGATTCCTTAGTGCTGGTACTAATGAACAATAGAATAAGCTGATGGATGGACTCGCCAGTACTGGATTAGTGAAAAAGAAAATGAAGGACTTATCATTTCTAGATTAGTGAGCAATTAAACAAGAGCTACTAAACTGGAAATCACCAGTACTGGATTAGAGAAAGCTTTAAGCTTTCTTAACTATGTTATCATAGAAGTAGTAAACAAAAGCTGACCAAAGGGAATCTATCTGTGCTAGACTAGTGATCACCTTAGGCTGACTTTTGACTACACCATCATGGATATATTAGTGGATGTTAGCTTAGCAGTGTTTGAGTGAACATTTGTAGGTGACATAGGCTTTTTTTAATGGTAATAGAGAACACAGCTGGATAGTGATTCATCAGTTATGTAATTGTAATCTTTACTTCACAATACTTGAAACTTTCTACAGAGAGCTTATGAAGCTTTCTCTCTAGTGGTAGAATAGTGACTGACTGACCTTTAGATAGGGTTTGAGTGAATGAGTGTTCATGTGAACAAGTCAACAAAAGGGGATTGGGAGCAACATTATATTGCCAACTTCATTTAACTACGCATTTATAGAATTATGTTTAAATGAGACAATATGATATTAAATTATTTGCATCAAATTTTATTTCGTCAAGAATAAGCAATTTTGTTTGATATTTACTTTCATTATGGTATTATTTTTTCCTACTACAATTTAAAGTTGTATTAATTAAACCATGTGATATGAAATTATTCATATCTGCCTTTATTTATCGAGAAAAAGCAATATTCACTTTAATTTTGGATTTGATCATTTTCCTTCCACAAGTTAAGATTAATTTAAAGAGACAATATGATTATAAATTATCTGCATTTGCTTTTATTTTATGATGAATAGGCAAAATAGTTTAATATTCACTTTTATTATGATTTAATTTTTCCTACAACTTAAAGTTAAGTTACACTAAGAGATGAAAGTGAAGATGGTGATTTTACACTATAAAAGTATTAAAGTATTTTAGTTTGTCCAAAGCCGACAACCTATTTTTGAAAATGTTTATTCTACATAACCTTTTCATTTGTGGCAAGCCTTAAGGCCTACATAGCCTTGTGTAAATAGCTGATACTGTAAAACATCAAATTTTCGCGGCTCATAATATTTCTTGGCATCAATATTTTGGGCTTTGCTGATTTTTCTTTATACAATTGCCTACAAATTAAGTGTTTTTTTATGTTCGCGGCATCAATTTTTCGCGGTTTTTGAAAAATCCGCAAAAACCACGAGAAATTGATGCACGCGAAAAATTTATGTTTTACAGTGTGCTCTGTTTTGGTTATTTTCTAAAAAGGTAATATTTTACTGTTTTACAGCAGTGATGTTGATAAAATATTGAAGATGTTATACTTTTGGCTTCTTTTATGATAATTATGAGATGAAACAGTTTTTAGTAAAGCCTAATTTATATCAATGATGAAATCTAAATGTCTATTTTTTTCCTTTTATTTCTTTCTATGGAAGCATAAATATCAGTGAGGTCAGAGTAATAAAAAGATGCTTTTCTTTCCTCTGAATATTATGTAAGTTTGTGATTTAAGAAGTGTGTTTTTATGTCTCTGAAAATCTTCTTAATATGAGTTATGAAATCCAAATATTTGCGTTTTTAAAATGTACATTTGTGTTAAGATTTTTTATTATTTGGTTTCTTTATATATTTCTGTTTAACAAAACTTTTATGTCTTTCACTTGCTAAAAAATGCATCAAAGTTGGATCTAAACACTATATCTCTTTTTAAAAAATCTTATCTAAAAAAAAAAAAGTACAGAATACAGATTTTCAATTGACTGTTTGAATTTTGTTTTCATTGGCTATAATTCTTTTTTACATGTTGGTTTGTAGTAAAGAAGGATATAGAAAAAAATATTACCATAATATTGGGATCAGATTATTGTAAATATGTTTGTATTTATAAGATGTAATTGAATAAAACGTTTCAATCTTTAATCCTGTAACAACTGAAAATGTGATATTTGAAAATAGCCCCTTCTAATGATGAATTTGATTTCTTTTTTTTTTTTTATGGGAAGTTTTTTTTATTTTTTCTTTTTCTGGAAACGTGTCTTTGCTTCAATTTTCTTTTTTTATTACCTTAACACTTAAAGGATGGTACCATTTGCTCTCTGGTTCTTTTGTCAGTTACTTTATCAAATCCTATTTTATTTTGACCCCCTCTTCATCCTTGTAACGTGTTATGATAAAAAGAAGATAATGTTTTTGCTATTTTTCGAAAATATAAAATATCTCAATCTTTTCTGATATTGGGATTTCAATCGTTTTGCCCTTTATTATATTAGAAACGAGGTAAGAAAATTGTATTCAAACATTAAATTAGTCGGTTTTTATATTTAGGAAAAGCATTTTTGTCATTTTATCTCTCTCATTTTTTACACCATGCGATATCATGTTCAGGTTGACCCCCTCCCCCCTCCCTTCAAACCAAATGTATTCTGAGGATGATCTTTGGGAGAAAATCTGTCTATTTCTCAGATGAGAGAGAGTATGCTAGTTACCTGGCCCAAAAACTTTTGGACAGGTATTATTTTCATCGGCGTGTATGTGTCTGTCTGTGTGTCTGTCTGTCTGTCTGTATGTCTGTGTGTGAGTCTTTATATCGATTATCTTGAAAAGTTTTTGACGGATTTTGATTAAACTTGGCAGGATGATGTGTAATGATAAAAGACAGGTTCCTTTGGAAGATCGAATGAAACGGTCCGGTGAAACGAAAACATCCATTTCAAATGTTAAAATTGCCCTATCTTAAAAAGTTCTCAGGCAAGATCCGATCCTTAAAACTTGATAAAATAGTTCGTTTTATCATTTAGTAGATAATTTTCAAACTTGGGAAAAATTGCTTGGTTGAACACATACCTCAATCAGTCCCTTTGGACAAAACTTGCAGATAATTTGATTTGGACTTCTAGAGTTATGTCACTTTGATACCTTTTTTGTTATTACTTCCCCTTTTTTATTATTTGAGAGGTTAAATGCAATTCACTTAATTAAAAAAAACACTTTAGATTCTAAGAAAGAAGGAAGGCCAGGTATGTGTTCTACTGAACACACAAAATTCTAGTTGATTTCTCAAATTCTTGTACTTGGTCCTTGCATCGTAGGTCAATATGCTTCACTTATTTAGTTGGTCTATTTTTACTTTTGTGCTTATTCTAATTACTTATTTCCAATCCATCTTTGGGGATTTCTCTTTTTTTTTTCCTTTTGGTTCCAGTTTTAGCAAGAACTTGTCGCTGAAGGTACTTTTTAGCATGATAAATATTTTAAATGTGTGTACATACTTTTTATGTTATTTATTTATTCCATACAATTCCTTTTATACTTTCATGCACACATTTCTGTTTTCTATGACAAATACGGGTATGTGTTGGTTCAATACTCGTAAGATTTTTATTGTTACCAATTTTTCAAAGCTCTGTTTCTAGGTATTTTTTAATTGTTTCTTTCCTAAGAGGTTTTTCTTATTTATATTTTGTAAAAGTAAACTAATGCTTAGTTTGAATTTACATAGGCAAGTTAAAGATTGTATATAAACTCGTCTTTCTTCATAATCTATGCAAAATTAAAACCTTAACCATTTCATTATCAAAATATGTTGAATATATGTTTCCTTCACTGAAAAATTCTTCTACAAAAATAAAAATTGGAAATAAAGGTCCCTAATTATAACAGTTCTCATCTTGATTACTCAAGTTCAAAAAAAGGTTTTTTTCAAAGCTCTATTACACCAAAAAAAAAATAAATCATAGGACAACTTGTACCACCAGTTTTTAATACTTTTTTTAGAGTTAATAAAAAGTTTCCGATAAAACTAAGACAAGCAAGGGCCGGATAATCCAAGAGCCTTTATGCAGAGAACTGTTGTTTTTTTTCTGTACTTTGAAAGCTTTATTTGAAGATTTCATTTAAAAGGTTAAAAGGTGTTTGAAATGTAATACACTTGCCATTTTCTTGTCATAAATTGATTGTTGCTCTCTGATGTATTTAATTTCTTTCAAAATTCAATGTATTTTTAATAACATAACTGATCGCTTTTTAGTTTTGAAGACATTTCATTATAGTTTGACTTGTTTCCTACTTGTCAATTTAAACAGTAATGTAAGTAAAAACTTACTGTCACCAATATCATACAACATAAAATTATGAGATAATATAATTAACCTACACTGCAAAATGCTAGGGCTGGATCTCTTTATGTTAATGTTGAATAACATTTTTTTTCTAATTAACAACTTATTATTGGCATCAGTGAATGGAAGTTTCTAATCTTATATCTTAATTTTTAAATTATTTTTTTTTTTAGTTTGCTTCTCTTCAGAAATCAGCTATTAACATTTTGTCTTTCAATGTTGGGGATGTCTCAATTTGCTTTAAACATGTTATAATATTTATGAAGGTTCGATATCTGAAGGCTTATGCATTTTGAAATTTAAAAAATCCCACTTCATTCTAAGGATTTTGTTTTGCCTAATTATTCACTAGTTTCCTTTTTTAGCTTCAACTTATGATTATAATTGTAAATCCCTTTTGAAGTATTTTGAAGAACTCATGTTTGATGCTTTAAGAGTAAACAATAAGCTGAACTTTTTAAAGATTCTTTTAGTAAATCTCTTTTGCAAGTTAACCAGATGTATTTATGCTTTGTCAATTGTTTTTTGATCAAATTTTCTTTTAAATGTCTGTAACATTTTCAATGGATAACAGGCAGGCTAAGATTAACTGAAATTTTCTTTTATATTGGAACAAAAATGTTGAAACTAAGAAACATATTTGCTTTAAGATGAGATTGATTTAAATGTTTAAGTGCTGCTTTTTTAAGGATGTTTTTAGAATCTAATAAGAAAAATGTTTTGTTGAAAGTTGTTGCTTTAATTTAATCTGATTGGCATGATATTATCTTACAGATATTATTGCTTGCTAGAACTTTATTCAAGCATTTGAAGGATTCACAATAAAATGAGATAATATGTTTCAAATTATCTGTTTGATTTGATGAAGTTTAAGAATTTGTCCATTGCCTAAGTATATTAAAAAATGTTTTTAAACATTTTTTAAATAACATTTATAAGTGTGATTTGGCTGTTCTTAACACTTTCAATTATTAACCGTCTATAATATGCATTTGAAAATTGCAAGCATGGGTGGGGGATTGAACTCACTCCTTCCAGAGCTACAACCAATATATCAACACAACATTACAAATTGGTTACATACATATCAAAGCTTACCACCATTGCAAAGCTTTTAAAAGGATGGCGGTGTGACACATTTTATGTCATCACTGGTAACCTCTACCCCCCAGCCTACTATTTGGTGGCATTTGATAGACCAGAATCTTATTGGTTATGTCATGTTAATATATTGGAAGCTTTCGCTACGCTGAGCATACAATTGGGAGTTGTTCAACCTTGTCCAGACCTAAACAATACCGATCCTCCGATCCGTGCATTGATAAGTGACTTTGTTTATATATTCACAATTGTTATGATCTTGGCTAGCCTTGTGGTAGCATGTCATATGCATTTCAAAGCTTAGGTTATCCTCTTACTGGGTAACTATTACTTAATTGAAGTTTTTGAGGAGAGGGGGGAGCTCAATAGACGGTTTCTGGTTTAATTTGCCTGAAGTATTCCTGTTCTATTGTTACCTATCGACTTCCTTGTTTTTTTAAGGTTCAAAAGTTATTCAATGTTTCACTTGTATGCAAATGCTCACCAATCTTATTTAAGCTTCTCTTTCAAAATTAACAAAGGATATATGTGACACTGGACGACCTAAGGGTCTATAGGTAAACTTTGACCTACTTCAACTTTTTCAGTGTTACTAAATAGATTATCATCATAGTTCATTCTTTGTTAGTTTTAGGTTCGTTGATTTTATTTAATGCATTAAAAAACATAAAGATGCAACTTCTGTTAAACTATACTTAAAATCAACACGCCCTTCTTTGTGGCAATTTATTATTTTGCCACAAAACCGGAAGTTGTTTTCAAAATACTAAACTAGAATTTTGTGTGTTCAGTAGAACACATTCCTAGCCCTCCCTCTTTTTTAGAAACTAATTTGTTTTTCTAAAATTAAGTAAATTGTATTTTACCTTTCAAATAAAAAAGGGGAAGTAATCACAAAAATCGTATCAAAGGGATTTAAGTCTAGAAGTCAAAATTAAATTATCTGCAACTTTCGTCCTAAGGGGCTGATTGAGGTATGCGTTCAATCAAAGCGGTTTTTCCCAAGTGTAACAATTGTCAACTTAATGATAAAACTAGAATTTGGTGTGTTCAGTAGAACACATACCTGGCCCTCCCTCTTTTTTAGAAACTAAGGTGTTTTCTATCAATGCCACGTAGACAAACAACATTTGTGAGCTAATAAACAATGTCACTTATCAATACACGAGTCGAAGGACTGATATTGCATAGGTCTGGACAAGGTTAGAAAACTCCCAATTGTATACTCTCCTAACGGTCACTTCGGATGCATCAACATGACACTACCAATAAGATATCAGTCTATCAGGACTACCAAACGCAATCTGGGGGTGGGGGGTATTCGGCGAGGGCATATATGTGTCCCGTCGCCCCACCTTTTAACAGGTCGCTATGGTAGGTGACTTGATATCTACGATACCAATTGGTAGTGTCATGTTGATGCATTGGTTGTAGAAACGGAAGGCGTGGGTTCGAGCCCCCACCCAAGCTTACAAATTTCAAATGCATATTATAGACGTTTAATATTTGGAAGGGTTAAGAACCGCCAAAACCACATCTAATAATGTAATATATGTAACGTCTATTGAGCTTCCCCCTTCCCCCCAAACAAAAACTTCAATTAAATAAAAAAATATAAGAAAAACTAATTTAGGAATTCATCCAAGGATCACTCATGCCTAAAATCACATCCTAAAACAAAAACTGTGACCTGTAGATCTCACACATACACATTCAGACAAAGATTGTGAAAACAACAATTTTTACCTGGCTCAAAAACTTGTTTTTAGACAGGTATTATTTTCATTGGCGTGTTTGTGTCTGTCTGTCTGTACCTCGATTATCTCAAAAAGTTCTTGATCGCTTCTGGTGAAACTTGGCAGGATCGATAGATAATGATAAAAGACAATTTCCATTTAAAGATGGGATAAATCGGTTGGGTGAACGCATACCTCGGCAATTTGAAATGTCAAAATGGCTATATCTTACAAAGTTCTCAGGCGAATTCCTTAAAACTTCACAAAATGATGTTTTATCTTTTTTTTTTTTTGGCGTTCCCTGATATGTTTTATCATTAAATAACAAATTTATGAACTTGAAAATATTGTAATGACAGAAAGCATACTTCAACCGGCCAATTAGAAGAGCAGTTAAAGAAAATTTGATATTCTGACTTTACGAATTAAAGACCTTTTTATACTTTTGTTCTGGTATTACTTCCCCATTATTGTTAGTTATTGGAGAGGTGAAATACAATGCTCTCAACAAAACAAAAAAAAACACCCTCGATTTAAAAAAGGGGGGAGGGCCAGGTATGTGTTCTACTGAACACACCAAATTCTAGTTTGGTATAATTTTTTCTTGATTTGTTTCTCAAATAGCAGCCCGAAAATAGAAAAAAAACCTTGGTATTTTAGAATGATCCTTCATGTTAAAACTCAGCCTCCATAAATTGTTGCCTGCAGGCCGCATATAGACACACAGGCAGACACATAGAGAAAATGAAATGTGTGGACCCCTTTTTTTCGAATTTTTTTCTTCTTTTTAAATTTTCTTTAAAGGAGTGGCCTGATATTAACAAGTTTCTACTTTTGTGTAAATCTTTGACATTGTTATTGATTTTTAAAAACAACATCGAAGCCTTAGGGTATGGCTTCTTTTCATAAGACTAGAACTGAAGACACCCCAAAAAGGCAATATTAAAATGTTGAAATGCACCTTTTTGGACCTGCATTATTGGTTGTCCACGGCTTTTCAATATGTTTGAATCTGTGACTCTGTGCAGTATAAATGAGAGTGCGTCTGAAATCAGAATAGCCTAGCCTTCTGGGCGGCGGAACGCACAAATGTAATGCTCATAGGTGGAAGCACCAATGTGATTTGCATCAATGTGACTCGCATGAAAGTGTAAATCAAGGCTATACGTAAACCCCATTCTGTCAGTTCTTTTGAAAACATTTGAACTGATAGGATCCCGGAGGAATTGACCGCCTCTGACCGCTACAAACAAGCAAACAAACAAAAACAACATCGGGATATTTCCTTTTGATTGTGCATTCCAACATATTGTAAATTGGAAAATAGAAGATACATGGATATTACTGAACATCACATGCTCTTTTAAACTAAAATAAGCGTTAAAAAAAGTTGAAATACCAGAAATTGTAGAAGCTTACAGTTTCTCCCTCCCCCACCCCCTTGAGATATTTTTCCATTTCATATAACTATACATTTTTTTCTTCCTTTTGCGTTTGAGGCCAACCTATTAGTTAATACTGAAGTCACTACATTTTCTTTGGATATTATTCACTTTGATACTTTTTGAAATACAAAAACCTTTTATAAGCTTTGGGTGAGGTAACAAAAATAATAATAAAAGTGTTTGGTAGAACACATACCTTACCAACCTTCTTTGCATGAGCTCCAAGAATTAGATAAAAATTCTATACTATAAATTGAGGGAAGAAGTCAAGACCAACTGTTGCAGTCTAGTTGACCATTTTATAAAATAGGAAAATATTTTCGAAATTTGACACAGTACACTTTTTAGGTATAAATACAGGGAACTGCTAAACTTAGCACTTCAACACTTCAACCATTAATTATAAAATGTGTTACCTCACCTCCTAACCAGGCTGATGTCGGAATTTTTGGATATTGACTTATTGAATTTTCTTAAACATTAGGCTTTAAGGAACTTGCATACCGAATTTGGTTAAAAATTTTCAAAAATTGTAGAAGTTAGAGGCATTCAAAGTTCAAATTTTCAGGATTTTCAAGAAACAATTACTTTTAGATATTGAGCCTTGAAGTTTTACATAATATGTCATTAGCAACAAATTATCGTCCAAAATCAACTGAAACACAAAAAATACTTGGTAGTGATTGAAATCCCGTGCATGGTATCTTAGATAACGGAATAAATCTATCATTTAAGACCAGGAATTTTTTTTGAGTCAGATTGACCTTGACCTCTTTGAAGGTCAATATCTCAGTTTGGCCATCTGCGACATCCGACTGATTATGAAATGAGGGAACACAAATGATTATTTTGAGTCTTCCATTTGCATTTGTTTTTTGTGCTGCTGAAGTCAATAAAGATCAACTAGCAGGATTGTTATTTCAGCAAAAAAAACGAAAAACAAGTTTATGTGGTTTTAAATTGGCAAGAGTCTGTATATACATGATTTCTCTAAAATTTCCTTAAGACTCTTTCTGCGCACAAAATACAATGACACCACTCACTCAATATATGATAATATATATACTGTAAAAGTGGAATATTTTGCATGTCTTAATAATTGTGAATCTCTTAAAAAAAAAACTATTATTTTGTGCAGCCCCTCACGAGCTTATCATCGGACCGATCGATTTTTACGTTTTTGGGCTTCAAATGACCGTTGAAGAATGGTCCATGATCCTGCCAAGAAAAAAATGAGGTTTTCAAATGCTTCATTGCAAAAAATGCATTTTAAGGTTTTATCAAGAAAACAGTGTGTCATTACGGGTTTTCCCGTTCTGACTATATATTGCTAGAAATGTGATAGTCAGTAGAACAAGACAGTTTTGTTGATACAGATTGTTTATTCTTCAGCACT
>SWLX010000068.1:0-10195 GCA_009866985.1 Limacina bulimoides | reverse complement strand
AAGGTACCTCCTGGCACATCTGTGAGGCGGAGCATTTTCCGTGAAGAGTCCAAAAGAAAAAACAAAAATATACGGTGACGTGAACCTAGATATCCATGTAGGAGTGCCCTTGGGAAAGGCATAAAAATCACATATATGTCATTACCTCCTCGGTTCAGGCGCTGTCCCTACGGCTGCCTCGTGTTACCAGATACTACGCACTGTCGAAAACACAGGATCAATATACCTAAGGGTAACTGACATTGATACATTTACATTTACATTTATTACCACCAGGCATGCTCAAAAGTAGAACCCCCAAGGGAATTGAGTGAGGAATGTAGACCTCTGGGAAAGAGTCAACCATGTTCCTACAAAAGAGGAACTTAAACAAGGTCGCCTACATGTTTGGGCTCTCGATAACTAAATTTATAATTACTCCAGCAGCCAGAACTGAAACCTTTGTGGTCTGTTGACAACTAAATTTGTTAGTAGAATAGCCAAATAATTTATAAAGAGTCATATTTTCATTTCCAACTACTAAAAAGCTAAAATTGCAACACTAAAACAAGGTTGCCAACATATGTTGGATGTTGACTGCTGCATTATTTGACAGCTAAACTGCGAAAATGGCAACCATGACATATTTACCCATTAACATAAGTTCTTGTGCATAGATTTTTGGATGTCTCCATTTCATCAATATTTACTGTATATAACTCCTACTTTTATTGAAACAAAGAGTGTCATGTCTACTTTCTATAACTGCAATCGATGTTTGAATGGCATAGCAACTTATTGAGATATTCAGTTTAGGGTACCCTCTACCTCCAAAAATTCTGTTTTGCTTTTTGCTGAAAAACAACTAATAGGAAACCAGTGTTAATCTCTCACCTTGAATATCCGGTCTGGCCTCCATTGGCCAGACATATGTCATGAATGTGATACGTCTCCTGACTTTATATTGAAGAATATCATTCCACTCTTTAAGTATGGGATCAGAAAATCTTCTTCGGTTCTAGGTGCTAGCTGTCGGTTCCTAAGGCTTTATTCAAATTCATCCCAAGATGTCCTACTGGGTCTAGATTTAAAAAATGAGGAACAGGGTAATGTCTCAATCTATTGCTGCTGTAGCTATTTCAAAGACACTCTACCAACATGAGGTTTTTTATTGTCTTGCTGAAATGTGGGTACAGTATTTAGTCAACATAGCCCTGACCCGTAAGGTTTTCTTCAATCAGATGAAGGTCAGTTTAACCTATGAATGCAATGCCTCCCTAAATGTGAATGCCGCCACCTCTGTAGCCTAGTAACACATTTAGTGGCAGGCCCCTATTACGACAATTTTCTCTCACACATTAGAAAAACATTCAAAACAACATTTCAATTTACAAGGAAAAGTCATCAAAACGCGAAAACAGAATCACGCAGATTGATGGTACTCAAAAGGTCATATCAAGAATGCTGTTTAAGCCACTTAAATAACAAAATATGTTTTGGATAGAATGCATCTCAAGCTTTAATCAATATGTAATACAATATTACCCCATAATCGATGCACAAAAACTTATGGTAATTGATACAGTTGCAAACTTTTGAGGTCTGTTGAGTGCCAAATTTGTAAATGAAAGAAGTTCGATGGATTTTAAAGAATCCAAATGTTTTGGCTAACAAAATTCCAAGATATGGCAACCCGTATAAACTTTTGCTGTCTGTAGTAAAAAGACCCAAATAGACTTTTAAAAAGCCATTTTTGATTTGGCACCTACATATTCTGAAGGCTGAATATCTCCCCATTTCCAAACTGCCTAACTGCTTTAATTAAGCTGGATTTTTCTGTCTCCTAATGTAGCTAGCGAATATGAATAATAAAAATGTAATATATAAAAAAACAACTTTTAAGTGTATTTTTTTCTGTTATGAGGCCCCTGTTCCACTTATTTCTTCTGGTGCCAGGCAGTTTTGAATGTGGGACACATTCAGCTTTCTTAAATTGTAGATATCACCCCCCCCCCCCCCCCCCTTCAGGGTTGGGGAGCAGGGGTATTTTTTATTTATTACTGTCATAGTTTTTGTACACATTCAATAATTCCTTCTTTTGTTTAAACATAAATAAGCATAAATATAACATAACTTAAAACCTGTTTTTTCCCCAAAGCAAGTACCTGACATGGAATGACAGCGACTTTTTTTGCTTCTTTGGAATTAAACCTGGCACTTAGTGTTCTGTTAAAGGCAAAACATCAACCATCTGCAAGATGTGATTTTTAAATACCAGCAATAAGGGAAGAAGCATATCAAACACAAAAAATGACTGAAAGATACACCTTGCAGGGTGATTAGCCATCACATCATCAAATGCAAAGCCTTGCCTTCAGGAGAAAGGCCTGTCATAAAGCATGATTTAAAAAAAAAGCATTGCTGTTGTTTCCTGAAAGTTCGCCATTTGGATAAAAATGTATACAGTTATGAGTTGCTTATTTGTATTTTAAGAACACAGGTCATGATTTTCTATGTGCAGTAAAAACAGTGCCTAAAGTTAAAGTTGGCCAAGTTAAATGATATCTTCTCTCTCTAAGTTAATGCTCAGTCACAGTTCGCATACATTTATGTGCGTTTTGTTAATGAAACACCCAAAGCACTATTAAAAAAGAAAATTGATTGAATCTGATGTGTTACACATCAAACAAATTATGATCGATAAAACGTAAAGAAAAAATACTAGCATCTCTCATTGAAGAATAAAAAAAAGTTATTCAAAAATCACAGTGAGCTAAAAAAGGAAGTCATTTTTCTATGCCAAAATCTTCTTTGAAGGCTTCACTACAGGCAGACAGGAATAGTAAAGACAAGAGACCTCTTTTTTCATTCAAAAAGTTGTTCAATTCTCTCCATCTAAGAAAAAAAAATCTCAAATCTTTCTACACATACACACTCACACACACAAACACACACACACAAATACACATACACACAATCACACACACATATACTTTAATAAACCATACAAAGACTGATATAAAGGTTAATGGGGTCGCAAGTTTATTTTAATTATATTGCTCTACAATGATGCTATTTCAACACAGGGTGGGATGATGATGATTACATAAGTGTGAAACAAACTGTTAATTTGAAACAAGAATGTATTTACATAAAAATATTAATATGAACATAGCACCGCAACTGTTTGTAAAAAGATGATAGTACAGTGAAGGAAATAACACAGACAATGTGTAAAATGTTGAAATATATGAATCATTTTCAAAGAAATTATGACACAAATGTTACTTTTTTTACCAAACAATTACTTTTCTTTAAAGTTTGGATTTTATTCTTTAACCACAGTCATCTTATAAACCTACTATTCTTAATCTAGTTTTCTTATTCTAGTTTTGGTCTAGACTAATAATAAATTTTCTTTAAATATTTATCTGATTTTTTATGTCCTATGAAAATGTTATGTTCCAATACTATACAAATGCTTTGGTATTTGAATCACATTAGAATTCTTCACATTAGAACATCTTTTAAGATCTACCATATTTTTCAATTGACCTCAATACTGCAATAGATAAGTTTCAGTAAGTGAACTTTGAAAATAGATTTAAAATTATTGTTTTACAGCTGCAAATTGATGGCAAGCTAAGTATAATTCATGTTTTTGGTATTCTTAATAGGATGTGATATGGCAAGAGTATCATAATCATAAAACTCATATCTGAAATAATCAGTTAATCATCTGTTATGATCATTAGATATCCAATAGGTGATTATCTCAATTAATTGCTTCAAATAATCAATTTAGTCTGGATCAATTTTAAATGTGTGATTAATTGGTTTTTTTAAATCATTTCTTTTACCCGCTTGTCAATTTTTCACTATTAACTTGCATTAAGTAGTATATTAATGAAAGCTTAAGTAATCTCTGTACTGTCATTGACGCATTTATATAATTCATAATTGGTCCCTTTTAGTACTAAAAGGGCCACCAAAAAGTTTTTAAGAAGTCAATAACATTGCCCATGGCATTCTTTTTTTATTTCATAAGGCATTGTCAAAACAAACCTACTGCACATTTGTCTTTTTTCTAGTGTATACCACATTTTTTTGTGTAAAAGTTATTACAGAGAATAGGCACTGGTTTTGGTTTTGCAACAGCTAAGTCGCCTTTCCACAGGAAAGCCCATAAAATGTACAAAATAGTTACATTCAGCTGTGGTGTGGACTCTTGATATTTTATATTTAATCAATATTTAGCGGGTCTACTTGCTGGTTCTTAAAAGGTAACATAATATGCAGATTAAATGGCTGATATCAAAACAATTTATATATTATGATAAACATTTTTCAAACAAGTAAAAAGAAATTTACAATGCTTTTTTATGTCATTGAGACTTATAATTCAAATGAAGGAAAGGAGCACCATGCCCATATTTGATAAAATACTTATCAGCATTCTAGCAATCAAATGATAATAACCGAACATATAATATGTTAAGGCACTCCGCACTTAAACTACCAACATTGATAAGTGTATAACATTTTTAATGATATGTTAATGACTAAAACAATTTAACATTTTGGATTGTTTGTAACAAAAGAATGTTGATAAATGAAGCCTATAAAAGACTTCTTTCTGAAAAAAACTTATCACAGGCATTTTTTAAAAATATGTATGAAAAAAAAAAAAGAACTTGACAGATCTTGTTTGCATAAACAACAAAGAAATCATGTTTACTACGAATTTGAATCAATAAATAACATCAATAAGTTGTCAGAGAGGTGTCGAAGACATAATAATTTAAAACCTATCTTTGTATGTTAAATGAAAACAATTGGCAGTTTTTACTGATTTTGATATATTTCTTTAGTTAAACAATATCCTTTAATCAAATTTACCCTGATTTTAGAGTCATAAGAGAAGTTTGAATATCAAACTGTTATCTACCTGATGACTTAGTAATAACAAAGAATAACACTTAGTATTAATTCATACTATACAACAGGATCTTTTGGTGGACACCTTTTTTCGCGGTTTGACCGCTTTTGATATTCTACATAGTTCATTTTTGCCGGAAATAAATACAAAATATATTTTTGCAGAATCTTATTTCCTTGGAAAAAGGTGAAACCGAGAAAATTGCGAAAATTAGGTGCCTGCAAAAATTACATTTTACAGTAGAAGTTATGATTTATATGTATAAACATATATAAAAAGCAGTAAAACTTTCATTTCATTTTTGTTCTTGGGATGATTTTAAATGGTGGTGTAGCTTCAAAAGTGTACTGGAAAAAGAAAATAATATTCATTTGTTTCATTTAAAGAAACATCACTTTTTGCATATAAATGAACACATACAACAATCTTAAAACTAAAGAAGTACTCATACTATCGAGCAATCCAAACATTGTAAAGGAAGAGATTTAAATTGTTAAAGAGGCATATGGCTTACTTCAATTTAATATATCACTATCAATTTCTCATTTGGAGTTATTTTTATGCATTTCGGTCTATGATCTCTAGGGCATATGCAGAGATTGGTCAAACAAAATGTTAATTGTATCAGTAGATACATTGATTGGTACATAATGATGCTGTAGTTAAGTGATATAGTCACAAAATGTCACTGTTGAGAGTTACTTTTGACAAAGATAAAGAAGGAACTTTTCATCATAGGGAATAGTGACATAATCACCAAAATATAGAGTAGCAAGGTTCTGCTTTAGTAGTTATCTTACTCCTAGAATGAAGAAAGCATGAAAATAAATTAAATAATGCACAAAGATAGTGCATTTTGACCTTTCAATTTATATTATGATTAAGCTATCATGTTAGTCGATTTGTATAAAATCAAAAGCATTTCTTAGAAAGAACATGAAATATTGTACATGAAAATCTAGTGTCATGGCTTACAAATAGTTTTATATCCAAACCTGGGCAAAACAAACTTTATAAAAATCATGGAGGCAAAAATCAATCAATAAGTGCCAACGTATATGTTTTAGGAATCATATAAAATTTCATTCTAGTATCAATTTAAATTTGGCAAAAGCAGATTATTGTCAAACAGAAGTTCATGCATTAAATTGAAAAAAAACAAAAAACAACAACAACATTCTGACCCTACACTTTCAAAGTATCACACTCATTAAAAAAAATGTTCATATACCAGTAGAAGCATAATTAACACACTGCATCATATTCAAAACACTGAAGTCAAAAATCTAATCTAAGATGTCAAGACTTTATACCTCAATGCATGCAAAGTGCTCATATAATTTTTTAAAAATGACCATTTATAAGCTGAAAAATCAGCTACTTTATAAAGATCAGTTGCAAAATCCTTTTATCTATCAATGAAGAAAAGTAAAATAATGAGAAAGAAGCTATCAGAATTTTACTATCTAGCAAGACAAAATTCTAATATTAATCTGTCTAATTACATTTCACAAATACTATTGTTTGAAAATTGCTTGTATTTATTAATTAACGTGCATGTTTCTTGCAGTAGGGTTTGCCATTCTTGGCACAGAACTGTTGCGCCTCCAGATTAACTTGGCATGTCTGCAATGGAAAGACAAGAAAATATTTTATAAATCAAATAAAAGCACTATTCCAACAAAACCACACAAATCTTCAGTTTTTCTTATTATCTTTTCATCTCACTCTCATTACTCCTTCCTCTTTTCAAACTTCTCTGCTGTTTGTGTTGATATTTTTTGTGTTCTGATATTTTTATTTAATGTTTTCAGCACATATTTCCTCCAAAATTATTAAGAGAATGCTGAATTGTCTAGCTATAAGAATGTTCCCTCAAAAATATAATCCATAAGAGCAATCAGCTGCTATTTTTCTTTCTATTATGGCTGTTCCTCTTTCTTTGTAATAATTTCCTAATATATTTACTCAGTCAATACAATACTAATCCTTCACCTTCTCTTATCACTCTTCCTCCTTATTGTCCCCTCTTCCGGAAATCTGATCTCTTCTTATCTTTCTTCTATCAATTTCAAACCTTTTTTTTTTTCTTTTTTAAAATATTTTTTATCTTTACATCTTTAATTATAACAGAAAGCAGAGGTTTGTCTATAAAATGCTACCTGAAAATATGAATCATCCGCCTTTCAACCACTTTTTCTCTGATAATTTCTTTTACTTTCTCTTTCTTTTTCCTTATTAATAAAATTTCTATACAATGCTGAAACCTTCACCTTTACTTTTCACTCTTCTTGTTGTTCCCTTCTTAAATCATTTTTTTTTCTTTTCTTCCTTCTAATAGATATTAATTAATTTTCTCTTCTTCTACTTCCTACTTCTTATCTCAGCAGTTCATGCCCAGTCTCATACCTTCTTTCCGATTTATTAAACTTCTTATCTAGTGTGTTCAATCTCCTTTATTTTTGTCTGCATTTTGAATAACCATCACCTTTTCTTTCAACTCATTTTTCTATCATAATTTCTATTCACTTCTTACAGAGTATAGTCTTAAGAAAGAGAAAAAAAGTCCAAAGCATAATAAACTATTGTCAATCACCACCATAAAAAAGCATGCTTTCTAGGAAGTCTGTGTAAGTCTGAAAATTCTCTAGGTGTTTCCCATGTTTGGCAGGATGCATGTTTGTTTGTCATCTGTTTATTTCTAACATTCAATTCTGATTTCACTTATCAAGCTAGAATGATGAAATGAGCCCCAAACACAAGTTGATTATAATATTTTAAATCTTTTCAATAAATGCGGAGTTTTAAATATTTCAATATATATCTTTATATTGTTTGTATTTGTTATTGCAAAATAGGGTTAAAAAGATAACTACAAATAAATCATGATGTGTATGCAAACTCTAGCTCTTATAGATAATATTTCTGTGTTTAAAAGGATGTTTTATATTGACTTTTTTTTCTGCTTTTAGTTCGTCTAATCTGTGAAAATAACCTGTAGTGCTAGTTTTAATAAGGCATTGGATTGAGTTCTACCGAATGCAAGACTCTTGGTTTAAAAACTGTTTCAATCATGATGTTTTGATTGGTATAAACAAAAATCTTTGGCCGATTTTTTCGAAATATTTTTGTTTGAATTTTACATTTAATTCTTACAGCACTTCTGAAGCTAGAAGCAAAGAAAAAAAAATGCCATGATTTTCTATTAGAATGTTTTTAAAATTTTTCTTACTTTGTCTAGTTATCTTCCATTTAGTTACTTTTTTCTATTTTCTTAAGCTGTTGACAGAAGTCGAAGAGTAATTAACATAATATTGTAATTTTTTCAGCCCCTGATTTTTTTGACAAACACAAATGTTAGGCCAACTTTATCAGAAATATGTTTTTGCCTTTTTTTTCTGACAGTTTATTTTGTTCACACTAATTAAGCTAAGTCAAAAGAATCTGTTGCAAAGGCGCAACTCATAATTTCCCAAATAGACTTTTCCTTCTTTTTTTATTTGATTTGTATATCATTTTCTTTTCAAGTTTTCTTTTCTCTATATACATAGTCATTGTTGACACTGGATTGTAAAGCAATTTGAAATGATAGGATAATCCTTTAGGCAAACTATTTCCCTTCTGCAGTTATTATTTATTTTGTTTGTTTGTTTGTTGAGTTTGCAGGCTATTCATTCCCACCAAATCCAGTTGATGCAGAGAAGCAAATAATTGCATTAACATATAGCCTTGATTCAAATTCTATTTGAAGCACATTGGTGAGTTGCACCACCTATAGGGCTAGGCTATTCTGATTTCAGGTGTACTCCTATTTACACTGCTCATAGTCCACATTTTAAACACATTAAAAGGTAGTAGAAAAATAAATATACAATCCTTAATATATATATTTCAACAGTTTAATGTTGCCTAAAGGCATCCCTTCACTTCAATTAGTGAAAAGAAGGCATACCCTGAGGTTTGCTTTAATTCAACTTTTTGTTCTTACAAAATGTTTGGAAATGTTTGACAATTTCAAAATTTCTACAAGATTATGCTAACATCACTTTGACAACAAAAAAATCTTAGCTATCTCCACTTTTTATTTTTTTGTTAAATTTTTACGCGGAAGTTTAAAGCCATCTATATTTAAAGGATGCTCATCTTGATGTTATCAATCTTGAAGTTTGAATTGGAATAAAACTATGATTCAGCAAATCTAGTTATATACAGAAGTTATATAAAGAACAAAAATGGTTGAAACTTACCACAATTATGAATCTAAATAAATTATATTCGCTACAAATATGCATCAAATTGTTTCGAAAAACATTTTTTCAAAATTTTGTTAGTTAAATTTACTGCTGGGTTATTTTCCTTTTTGTGCTAATTATAATTCAACTCATTATTCTGAATAAGTTTTGGAAGAGAATGATAGCCCGAATTATAGTGATAAGATGCTAATTTCTTTTTAAATAAAGATATGCTGGTTGAGCCTAAACACATAAGAATAATGAATAGTATAAAGTTGCATCAGAAGGTAGGCTTACAAAAAAGATTGTTTTATAATTGTATCTTTTTGATGATTCCCTTTAAATTGCAATGTGTTGCAATATGTGCTAACAGGTGATTATTTACGAATCATCATGATCACTATGTCTCCTTTATGACCACAAAAGAAACACACAAAAACAGGATATCAAGGAGAAAGGGAAAAAAGGCAGGTGGTATAAACTGTTAGAAAGAGGAAATTTTTATTTCAAAAGTTTAATTACTTTCAATTCTAGAAGCTACCCAGACATGGCATATATAGACTGTCCACTTTTCTTTCCTCACAGTTTTATTACTCAAAAAGTATTCTACATACAGACAAACATATAAAGTGAAAACAGAGGACCCATTTTTCCTTTGTCTTTGAGGATTGGTCAAATACAGTGAAAATGCCCCACCCTCTCCAACTTTATTCAACAAAAAAAATGGATATGAATAGATAAATTTGAAAAATAGATCTGCAATGACCATTATTTTTTCTTTCATTCTTCGTACATGGGCTTAAATTTCCACAAAGTCAACTGATTCATATAGAACCATGGTGACAGGTTTTTAGGTAAAGTAGTATTACACAAGGCAAGTGCTT
The DNA here is from genome assembly GCA_009866985.1 of Limacina bulimoides. Classification (NCBI taxonomy): domain Eukaryota; kingdom Metazoa; phylum Mollusca; class Gastropoda; order Pteropoda; family Limacinidae; genus Limacina; species Limacina bulimoides. The sequence goes on along the minus strand of SWLX010000068.1, from coordinate 161 downwards.
CCACCGCCCAGAGGATAAGACTATTCCGCTTTCAGTTGTATTCTCACTTTTTAATACTGCACAGAGTCTTCACACTGGACTCTTGGCAATTGCTGTGCTACCACACAGGTTGTTAAGGAGGTCAACTTTCTTTAATCTTCCACGCACATAGTTCCTAATCT
>SWLX010000067.1:0-10243 GCA_009866985.1 Limacina bulimoides | reverse complement strand
TGTTTTTTTTTTCCAGATGGAGCCATTAAACCATGACCCAGAAATAGTATGAAGCGTTTGTAGCTGTTAGGTGCAATATTTTAATTTAAAAAGTGAATAATATCAGGTTAATCTCTGTTGCTCTGGAAAATTGCCATCTGACCTTTGTGTGCCCTGACAGACAAAGGAGTTTACAAACTGTCAAATAAGTCAACCCGAATACTTTCATTCATTCAGTTGCATTTAAGTCACCTCGAATAAAAAAAAACAAAAAACAATTGCTCAATACAACAAGGGACTATGTGCCTTCTGGATGCGATGTCTGGAGACCCAAAACAAATCTGCAAACATTCATTTGTTCAACAAGTCTTGTCAAGACAGTAAGCCCTGGATTTACACACTGGTTACAATGACATCCTGCAGCTTGAAACCAGGACAAGAAACTATCTAAAGAACTAACCTGGGAAGTTTGAATGCCATTTGATAATGTAAAGATCGTTTGGCTACTGGAAAAGATATTCTTCGTTTCTTATGGAATGGACTTGCATTAACTCAACAGAAAATATGTTTCTTCTGTGGACTTGAATATTTCCTGATCACTTCTGAACTAAATGATCTGAGATTATTTCCTAGGCTGTGATTTTGTCTGTTCACAATACATTTTCACTCATTGGTTCAATCATTCAACATTTTCATCCTTAATCAGTCAAGTTATCTGACATTAATATGGCAGGAATCTCAAATTTTGCTTAAGTTGTAAAAACCATACGGGAAAAATTGGCTAAATGTTAGATAACTATTTTTTTTCTAAGATATTCATGGGTCTTGTCTTATAAAAAAATAATCTTTCAAATTATATTTGGTGAAATGCTTCCATCATATTATGGTTCATATCCGCAGAAATTATGATATCACTCACACTCACACCCTTGCTCAGATTTCTAAGCATTCTCAACTAACATTGCAATTTAAGTATGCATTCCAATATTGTTTTCATAATGTACAGAATTTATGCTCTAAGATAGAGGTTCATATATTGAATTTTACTACATTTTTATGTTGAATGTTACAACATAAGATTTTGATAAATTAATGGTGTTTTACGGATATAGTTCAGTGAAAGAAAAAATAAATCTAATTTATCTAAATTTAGTACATTCAAAACTTTTTTTAACCAGTTTAGTTCCTCAATCACTTAAGTTTTACTTTTATAAAGTAATGAAAGAAGTATATTTTTAAATTCTGTGTACAGTGCTTAATGCTGAATGAGATAAACAATTTATTCTTTATATCACCTAGATCGAATCTCAAATAACAACTTACTACCTGCTAAGGGTTAATCTCATTTTTTCAAATTATATTATAGAAGTGATTTGTTTTTTCACTCTTGAGTCTCTATTGTTTTATTGCCAATATTTATATTAATTTCATAAGAAGACTTCTAGTCATAACTTGCAAGTTGGTTGAACTGATAGTGTCAAGACTAGAAAAAAAATGCATAGAAAAAAAAAAGAAATTATGATATTGTTAATATCAATGTTATAGAAGATAGAAATTAGAAATAATCTGTACTATGTGACTAGAAGAAGATGTAAGTTTGTTTAAACCCCGATGAGTGATTAAAATTAAAATGCTTTGACAAACTGCTCTTAGAAAACGTTAATTATTTTTCAAAAAGCATTTAACAAACCTTGATCTTATTGCTTTTTTATGCAGTTGAATATCATACTGTCATTATAATGATTTATGTATTTAAATGTTTACCAAAGACAAAATCTTATTTATGAGACTGAACTCATCAAAAGGAATGGTATGGTGTAAAGTATGCAAGAACAATATTGGTATAAATGAATACCATAGTCTTTCACTAAAGAACAGTCCTTGTGTACTTTGTAAAAAGTTTATAGTTTTATATAAAGCTTTCTCACTTAAAACAGAAACTGGTTGAGGTGTCTGATTGTGTCAATTTACCCGTTTTACAAGAATCTCCAATTTGCAGAAGTAAAGTTTTGACAATTTGAACTTCAATTTACACTTGTATTTTTTGGGTCATTAAATCAATCATTGCACTCTGATTATGATAGTTCCCTTGAGGTTCTTCACAATCATTGCACTCAGATCAATGAGTGGACTTTCCGAAAAGCCACTTGATACTTTAGCTTCTAGTTTGGCGGCCTCTTTTATAGCCCTTGTGCAGGAATTGTACATCCCAGCTCTATGATACCAATATAGGCAATTGGCCTGAATTGGCCTGTACTACGTTAGAATGAACAAAAAAAAACAATTCTTTCTTTCAGATCGAAATAAAGTATGTTTTTCGTATTGTCACAAATTAATGTCTTAATGATGAAAGAGTTAACCTTTGCTTTGAAAAAACCTAAAGTATTACTATTTTGAAGTAAGATAAAAATGTTTTCATGTGATTTTTATTTTTGTAACTTATTCCTTGTCTGTCATAAAAATTGTGTAACAAATCTGTCTTGGCTTATGATGTGAATTATAAAAGAGACATTTTTTACAGTAAGTTTTATTTAAAACTTTCTTTTTTTCATCAGCTTAGTTTTTCTTTATGTTCTATATATTTTCTTTAAGGCTGAGACAAAATCATATTAAAAGTGAAAACAATGGGAGACTGCCTTAATAGAATGTGACTCTAGGGACTGGCACTCTAAGCAGGCCATCGGTCCAGCAGTTTATTTTACATTAATTCCCTTTATTTGTTAGAGGTTTTTTTTTGGTCTTTGTAAAATTGTTTATAGAGGTGTACATAAATCAGGGTAAATAATTTTGAATAATATTTAGAATAATATAACTGATTAAAAAAGAAAATTCTTTAAAAAATTCTTATAAATTAATAGGTACTCTAAAAGTTTTTAGATTGTTTTAAGGATGGCAATGTTTTGTCAAGCTGTAACTTGTTTTTACTGTAATATAAGTGGAAAATGCAAAGGTGCTATTAATAATCATAGGTCTCTATATTCCAATTAATTTTGAAAAATTTCAATTCAATGGTATGATACTTGATTAAAAGTTTACATAAACATTGTTGCTTGTTGTGAAGAGTTAAGATTTTTTGTTGATTCAATGGATTGAGTATGAACGAGAACAATAAATGAATTAGATGGATCATTGTTAAAAAGATACTGTAAAAGGATATTTTTATGTGCGCACAAAGTTTTCGCTAATTTTACCAATGGCCACATCACTAAATAGTGAAATTATATTTAGCTTTATTTTCTAATAATATTTAATGAGTAAAATCATGAAAAATTAAGAAAATTTGAAGAGTATGTTTTGACAACTTTCAAAAAAATGGATGTGCAGGAAAATATTTTACACTATTTTGAATGCTGAGCAAAATATTTGCAAGGTCTTAACAACTTGTAATTTATATATATATATATATATACACGTCCCTCCAAGTTAAGTCCTAGCCATAATTAACCATGGAACCTGATGCTACTAAAACATTCATGAGCAGCAATCAAAACAGTTCAATTAATATTTTTGGTCAATGTTCGTTTGCCTTTCATTCTGTAAAATCACTTTTTCCGTTTTCTGCCACTTTTTTTTTGGCCATTTAGCATTTTGAATCATTAACATAGAAATTGTTTCAATTGTTTTCAAAATTCTAGTGTAAAATTGAAAAAAAAAACTAGTTATAAACGGACAAAGTGCAAGTAACCCCCTTCTTGTACAATGATGTTGAAGCTGGGCACATTTAGAATATAACTACTTTCTCTTTTAAAAAGTCAATTCATAAAGACGGTGAAATCTTGATAATTCCTTTGATCTGTTGTGAATCTACCCTGTTATGATTATGTATCCTCTAGAAATTGCAGCACTTTTCATTTGATATAAGATTTTGTTATTTTTTATGTTGATTGTTTTTGTGATAACATAATGATAGTGCAAGGTTTTTTTTTCCAGTTTTGATTTAAATTATTTGATTTTTTCAACTTATATTTGATTATTTGAATTATAACAATTACAATGACTATTATGATATTGATTGCTGTTACATATGTTCGTTGATAAGCTCTTAACTGTGAAACTGTTATACTTGGAATTATTCTTTAACATTTAATTATTTAACTGTTGTTGATTTGCATTTTTTTGATATTATGTTCCTGAAATGTGTATTTTGGAAATTAAAAGTAAATTTTACAAAATCAGCTGTTTGTTATTAGGTTTTTTCTATCAATCAGAAAGCAGAATCTCATTTATATAGACAATTTTACCCTATTATTTGAAATTATCACCTTTAATTGTCAGGACTTTACCCTAGAGAGGTTATTGCAATCTATCCGCAGTTACACCTCTACTATAAAAAACAAATGACAAACTAGTGATATTTATAAACATTAGGGTGGTATAATTGTATTTTGCAAATTTTAGCATTATCAAGAAAATATTTCTGTACATATTTGAGTAAAACACTAATGAAGAAATCCTGTTCATCAAGCCTGGAAGAAAGTGCACCGTTCATTGGTGCTGATATAATGTGCAAATAATTTCAAATGTTAAACATTTTAAGAATAGAACAGAATTTACGTCAACCGATATTGGATGTGTGAAAATACAGTAGTCCCTCGATATAGGGTTACTGGATAACACGTAGATTTTGATGTAACATATTTTTTCTCAGATCACCAAATAAATCCTTTTGTTTTTCAATTAATTTTAACTCGTTAAGACGTAAGTCTCTGGCATAGAGTGTGGTATAGCTTAGGGTTTTTTTGCATACAGCAAGTCAATAATTCCTTTAAAAAAAACCTTGATATGGAAAAATGGGATCCAAAAACTTTGTTATGCATTCCTCAAAGATTGAAAAATGATATTAAAAATTTGGAGTTAACGTTTACAGAATACTTTTGTGGTATTTACAATAGATGTTCACTTTTGGGTAATATTTGATCATGTTATCTTTGCCTATTTTATTATTTCCCATATTAACTTGAGTAGACCTTGATATAAGGTAGATTTTGATATAACATAGATTTTCATTGTGCACCAAAATCTGCGCAATATCGAGGGACAACTGTATATAAATATATTGCTCAAAATTCTATTCTTGTTTTGTCAATAGTGCAATGCAACATAGAATTCTCAAAGGCTTTTTCTACACCAAACTTAACCTAGGGAACGGAACGTCTGTTGTAATTGGAAATGATTACAAAAAAAATACTACCATCTTGACTCCTGTCTTGGCAATCTAGACAGTAGTTTTTTGTTATCATTTCCAATTAAAAATATTCCCTTCTGTAGGTTCAGCTCGGTGTGGAAAGACCCTTAGTCACTTAATTTCAAAGAGAAATTTTCTTAATACTTAAGGAAAATACTCCCGACAAACATCATTTTGCGAAACCGGAGTGCAGATCTTCTCGGAGGTGCCTAACTGCACACGTACCCACCCACTTATATGGTTATGTCTAAAATAACAACAAAGGGCTTCATAGAATTTTATTCACATCTGTTAAGATTTTAGCACAAGCTCTTCATACTTTCCAATTAAAGTAGAAGATGGTACTAAGCAGAGCTGGAAAATATTGTTCAGGTAATCAAGGATCTGTGCCATTCATTTGAAATTTGAAAAGGGCAAAAAATAACATTCTGAAGTTTTATACAAATATTTCTCCCGACTTATTCTATCTAAATTTAAGTGATTTTTGTTCCCTTACTCAAGTAGAAAATCCCCCTTTTAAAGCCAAAACACTTATTTGATGCAGGGTTCCTTTTGCTGTGATATACACTAAAGACCCTTGGTAATAACAGGAAAATTATAAATTCCAAAATTCCTGTCCAAGATATCTTATTCCTTTTTTAGTCCTGATGTTTTTGAAATCCTTCCATTCTTACCTTGGTCTACAATCTGACACTTTAGTGTTAGTTTTCCAGGCTAAAATGTGTACCTCATTTGATTGGATTATTTCTTTTCAGCTGGCCGGCTTAAACGGATTGTGCAGATGGGTCATTTTTATGAGATGTTTCTCTTTGATTGGTGCGTTGTTGATCAACAATCGCTGTTTTGAGAAATGACGAATGCCTTTTGTTTCTTTGCATCAAATAATTGCCACTTGTTTGATTTTGGTGTTTATCCAGCAAATTTCCAGATGCCACATTGTGATGAAATTGTTATAATCCAGAAATGGCGATGTAGTTTCATGAAATGTGCTAACAGGTTTATAGCTTTTTTTGTACTAAAATCTGCATTCACATTCTTTTATCAAGTATCCTCTTTATATTAGTAGCTGAAGTAAAGAACTTCATTTTGACATTTAGTTAGTACTTTTCTGAAAACGGTATTGTTTGCATATGCTGAGTAACTGTAGCACATATTTAAATAAATTGTCTGAAAGTTAGTCAATTCATAAAGTTTTGATAAAAGGCCAAATAAAACTAGTTGTGGTTACTGTAACATGCTAAAAAAATTAGCGTGGTAGGTAGGTGAACCTTTTTCTTTTTTTTTTCTCAGCCTCTTTTAAAAGCTTTCGGTCAAAAGCAAACGAGCAAATTCATATTTCAAGATAAAATAAAAGTTCTGAAAACAATTAAAATAGTGTCAATGATAGAAATCAGGCATCTACAACAATGTCCAATGCAATGACAAAACCCTCTACAGGGTCTGACCCCCAGAATGTTGGTGATTTTTAAGAAGCCTGCCAGATCTAGGCATATGCATTGCGTACCTAAGTGTTTTAAATGAAAATTCAACATCCCTGTGGTCCGTCCTGGTAGTTGTTTTTAATATATATAGTGTATGGATTATATTTGTAAGCTCATGAAGTTGACATCCATTTTTCAACAGACCCCGTAAATAGGTTGGGTTTTTAGCCATTTATTTACGACCAAAGCATGACTGAAAAGTCATTGTCTGGCTCCAACATCTAGATTCCATGGCAGTTGAATAGAAAATTTTAGAATTCCTGAAAGTGATATGATTAGCCTAAAAATAACATTTTTAACACTTAGGACCCCCAGAATGTAGGTGCGATTTGCATTCTCCCATGGCTAATATTGGATCATGGGAGGCCCATAGTACCAAAAGGTGACATGTTTAGGCACTGGAACGAACGTACCTATCAATATGTGCACACAGGTTTTCATTTTTTAATGAAAATTCTCATAATCAGCTACTGAGTTTTTTGTTGTTTTATTTGGCTGCCAATTTAATAAACTTAGCAAATGTTCCTGTTTACAATCTGATATACCTGGTAGATATGCTGCCATTTCCTGTTCCTGTGTCAACATCACTCTGGAAAGCAGCAGATATATTGTTAAAAAACAAATCTTTTTCATTTTTAATACAATATTCTGGACCCCCAAAATGTAGGTCAATGGACCCCCAGAATGCAGGTAGTCTTTTCGTGCATCTGAAGAAACATACCCAGATCATAAAAGACCCAAACCACTATTCCATCAAAATTGGGCATCCCTGAGGAACCTTGTTAGCCATAGAGAAGGGGTCCGACACACGTTCCCCATTTTTAATGCAATGTATATTCTGGACCCCCAGAATGCAGGTAGTCCATTTGTGCCTATGAAACATAACCAGATCATAATAGAACCAAACAACTCTTTTCCATCAAAAGAGTGGTCAATTAGGACCCAAAAAATATCCTATCATACAAAATTATTTTGAACACATTACCATGTAGAAGGCTGTAATAAAAAAAGTTTCGAAAATTTACTACCAAATTTGATTTTTTATTAAGCAAAACACCAAATATTTCACTATAAGCTTGCACCACCCGTCTTGATTTCATTATTGATGTCTTAACTAGAAGTTAGGAACACTTTTGTGATGTACTGTTGTATAACATGACCTAGAAATTGGAATTTAATGAAAACCTACATGCTGGGGGTCTCCTACATTCTGGGGGTCAGACCCTGTACATAACAGTAATTGAGACTAGAAATGTTTGAGCGTTATATGATTTTTGCCTTTTTCCCACCAAAGCTATTGATATTGGCCTTAGTAAATTGTTTAAAATGTATACTTTTTAATGATTGGTAGTATTATCATTATCAACGCCTGTTCACCCTGGGTCAGAGCATAGGCCATAGACAAGCGATTCCAAACCTCTTCTATCCTGGACGACCTTGGAAAGCTCTCCCCAAGAATGTCCCATTTTTATCATCTCATTCTCCACACATCTCCAAATTTCTCTTGGTCTCTTCTGTCCTCATTTTCCTTGTGGGTTCCACTTCAGAGCCTGCCTGGTGATACTACTACTAGTTTTCCGTAAGAAAACATGAAAGAGACAATGCTAAGCTGCAAAGGACAGCCCTTAACAAAATTAAGAATATCATATGACTGCACTGTACATATATTAGATAGAATATAATAATAATAAGGTTGTTATGGGGTTTGGGAAGGGAGGGGAGAATCCAATTTCACACAGAAATGATTACCGATCGCCGAAGGCACGAGTAAGGGGGATCGACAATCCATATATGCCTAGCTGCGAAGCGGCTAATAATTGAATAAAACATTTTCTTTGTTTGTTAACTTTTTTTTAAGTGAATTTACTTCAAAAAGTAAAACACTGCTTTCTTTTGTTGATTTGCATTGAATGTCAAAATGTGTGACTTTGAATCTTTTACTTTAAACCCATTATTTTTTGCAAATTTAGTTTAAGATCAGAAAATTTAATGGATGCGAAATATTCAAAATACTTCATATCTAAATCAAAACCGGAAAACTTGCACAAATAAATGGATGCAAAAACTTCAATTTCACAAATTCACAAAAAATAATGGCCCGGGAAAATAAATGATTTTACAGTATGTATTTCTTCTTTTAACATTGAATACTTCAATCAAAAGATTTCTTTTATAAATGTTTGTTAGAAATTGGACAAAGTTTCCAGTTACACTGACTGGAACCTCGTTATAGTTTTGGGAGTCAGCGTAAATTACTGTTATAGCAAATTTGGAGTTATATCGAGGTTCACCCATTTTCGACAAAATAATTATGTTTCAATCTTCTTTTTTTAACTTGATTTAAAGAGCAAGTTTACTTACATAAACATGGCTTTGTTCACTTTTCTGATCATATTTGTTGAATTGATTAATTTTTTTTTCTTAGAGAGAAATGTTTCTTCTGTTTTTTTACAGGTTTTGAGCATTCCATTGAGTATGGTGTTCATACTCAACTAATGCACCTAAGCTTTTACTTACATTTGCCACTTGATCAGAATCTTTAAAAAACTGTTTAATTAATAGTTCATGATATTTCTTGAACAAAGTTCTTATAAGGTATTTTTGGCCATCTAAATAATATGATTTTCAAGGAAATTATATAGCTTGTTACTTTCGTCAGTGTAAGAATAGTTGTAACCTGTAGATTTGAACACATTTGTTTGAATAAAGCAGAGTCTTTACGAAATGAAACTGTCATTACAATATTGATATGTTGGCGTGTTATCTTACTTATTTTTTCTTTGGCTAACTTTTTTATACCGTTATTTAGGGTTAAAAATATAAGAAAAAAGCTATTTGTCCCATTCATATTTACCGTTATTACAAAAATACTGTTATAAGATTAACATTATGTTGAGGGTTGATTTACAAAGAAAAAGAAAGGAAAAAAGCTGAAGTTGGTGAAAACTACCGTTGTAGAAAAATTACCGCTATATTGAGTGACGTTATGACGAGGTTCCAGTGTATACCGCAATTACCCGCAAATATCCTGCAATTTTGAGTGTCAAAAACTACCATTAAATCTACCCCTGCCATGCAAATTTTCGACTGTCACCCATGCTGCCACGTGGCTGATAGATAAGAGTTATTTCATCTGCATGGACATGTCAAAGCTTAATTGTCGCCCCTGGGCGTCATTGTGTCAATTGAGGAATTTTTCAGATTTTAAATATTGTTTTACTCTATTTATTCATTTGACTGTTGTTATTATACTATCTTAACCCTTAATAAAACAGTAATGTATGTGTGTGTGTTTGTTTGTTGCTTTATAACTAGAGAACTTGTTGGTCGATTTTGATGCGGTTTATTTTATTGAATTGCTTTAAACAACGAGGGTCTTGGGCAAAAAAAAATTCTCAAAAGCATAAAATTGGCCATTTTATGGGGGAAAAACGTCATTCTAGCGATGCGCGGACCTCATAGAGGCAATGAATTTGGCAAAGCGGTGATTGCATAACACGGACCTCAGAGAGACAATGAAGCGGCAAGGCAGTGATTGATAATGTATACACCTTACCTAGATTTGTGAGGACCTCAGAGAGACAATGGATTACGCCAC
>SWLX010000066.1:0-10258 GCA_009866985.1 Limacina bulimoides | reverse complement strand
GAGAGAGAGAGAGAGAGAGAGGAACACACGCTGATTTTACCCTAATGTTAGTTTATTTTTACGTTTGTGGCGAAATTCATTGTCCTAATGAGGTCCTTGCAAATCTAGGTAAGGTGAATAGATTATCAATCCCGCCTTGCCAAATACATTGTCTCTCTGAGGTCCGCGCATCGCAATCACTGCCTTGCCAAATTCATTGTCTCTATGAGGTCCGCGCATCGCAAAAATGATGTTTTTCCCCCAAAAAAGGGCCACTCTTTTACTTTTGAGATTTTTTTTTTGCCCATGTCACTTTAGTTGTTTTAAGCAATTCAATAAAAAAATCCGCATCAAAATCGGCCAACAATTTCTCGAGTTATAAAGGAACAGACATGCAAACACACAAACATTACTGTTTTATTAAGGGTGAAGGTTAGTAAGATTTTATCTGATTTTCTGACATTTTCAGAACATTGGCTGGCAGACACTTTTCTAGAAAAATATGTTTTCGCCTATAACTTTTGAGGAAGTTTGTTTTAGATATGTCCAAAAATGTGTCTCCCAAAAAAAGAATGGTGTCTTCTGCACAAATTAGGGAAAAAAAATCTTTTCAGTTCTCTTGTAGACCTTTTAAAAAGAAACAGCAGACACTTGTCTTTTTTCCTTTCAAATATATTCCAATAAATTTCTTTCAAAAAACAGAAACAGTGCTATGCTTTATTGGTTAAAAGTAAGATTTTATCTGGTTTTCTGACAGACATTTTAAGAATATTGGCAGACACTTTCCTGAAAAAAAACAACCATTCATTAATTGTTTTCAATGCAGTTTGTCTTAAAATTTTCCCAAAAAAGTGTCTGCAAATATAAATAGAGAGATAAATTGTAAATGCTGATTGATGCTGACTTGGTGCACTCACAAGTATTGAAATAAGCAATTTTTGTATTTTTTTACGATTAAGTTTGCAGGGTGTCCCAAAAAAGCTATTTTTTCGACACCCTGTATATATCACAAATTTCAGTTTTTCCATAGAATTATATTTTGAGGGATGACTAAACTAAGAAACATGCCGAGTTACATTAAAAGTTATCGAATAATAGCCGATTTATGACAAATTTAAACAAAAAAGTGCTATATTTTTTTGGGCACCCTGTACCAAAACCCGAAAAAGACAGAACTTTTTTCTTAGCAGATCTGGAGTCAGCATACCTGAAAATGTAATGCATGTCACTTTTATCATTTAATTCAGAAGATAAAACTTATTTCTCACAACAATTAGCCGTTTTTAACATAGTGGAAGGCGTCAATTTTGTTGTTGCTATGGTAACACTATGTTCTGGGACTTCGATTTTCAAAAACTTTTGGATTTGGAATTGTTGGACCTTATAGTACCAAATGATACAGAGATTTTTTCTGTTGCAATTAGTTAAGGGTTCTTATAGAGACAATACACAGCTCGACCCTATCACTTCTATAATAAGGTGTAAGGCTGGTGGGTTGTGTGAGAAAGGATTACCCTTGAGAAAAAAACTAGCAAATGCCACTTATCATATACATATATACAGGCAATTATAAGAACTCTACACCAAATTGTTTACATGAAATAACATAACATTAATGCTCCAAAAATATACAATGCATCATCTTGAGTATACAGATTAATATAGGAAGAGAGTGAAAAGAATTATACATCTTGTTCAAGATTTTAAAAAGATAACAATTATAAACACATGGGATCCTTCAGAAACAAAGCAATCTCACTAGTTTCAAAAAATACACATTGACCAACACAGAACGTGGTCCTGTGATCTGTGCTTTACTGGAAATTAAATCATATTAAGGAATTTTAGAAACCCTCAACCTACCTCAAGCTACCTCAACAGATTTTCATATATAGCCTAATGTAATAGGCAAAAGGTGTAGTGACCTCTACAGCCGTAATGAGAAATCAAACAAACACATGAGGAGCAGGGGGTGACAATTGTTATATTCATACTCCCTAAATCTGGTTAGGATATTTTTTTGGGCGTTCATTCTTTTTAGTCACTTTGAAGATAGTCTTTAATTGTCGGTATCACATACTAGTATGTTTCTACGTGCAGTTTTTAAGTGACCTACTCCCACACCTAGATTAGAGACCACTTCGTAGCAATTATGTTCCACCTTATTGCTTTTTGCACCATTCGCGGCCTGGTTACCTATTTGGACTCTTCACGGATAATGTTCCGTCTCACAGATGTGCCAGGAGGTACCTTTCCCTTCACACTACTCAGAAACGCAAGACTCTGAGCCGACCTCGGTTCCAGTGTATGACGTTTCAACACCCTAGATAGTCACCCACTCAAATACTAATCACGCTCGACGTCGGTTGACTCTGAGTAAGAACTTAGCATTGGTTGAGTAAAGCAAGGGTGCCACTAAATAACAATTACAATGAACTATTGAGCTCGGGCCCGAACCCCTACCCAAGCAGGAAGACCCACCACAATAATGTGAAAGCGCTCGAGACCACTCGGGCCCAAACCCCTACCCCGGCGGGAAGACTCACCGCGATAAGGCGAACACGCCCGAGACAACTTGGACAATGTGATTGCTCGGTTCCAGTGAATGAAGTTTCACCAATACTTCAACACCCCAGATGGTCATCAACCCAAGTACTAATCACGCTCGACGTCGCTTGACTCTGAGTATTGACTGAGCATTGGTTGAGTAACGCCAGGCTGCCACTGTGGTGCAATGGGAGGGAACACGATGTTTTTTTAAAGCAATTTTTCTAGACTTTTCCATGACTTTTGTAATTTGACAGTTCCAACAAAATCTAAATTGGTAGAAAAGAAACACCCATTTTGTCTGTTCTAATGAATATTATATGGAAAAAAAGCATAAGAAAGAATCATCACCCATAGGAAAGTTTCTTGGAAGGTCCCATCTTTTATAGCTTTGTTATTTTTCAATATTTTGAACAATAAATATGGTATATCTCTCTACTGATACAAGTCCAATCAACAAGACATAATTGAGTGTGGTCATTTCTTTTAGTCAGTGGGCCAGAAACGATAAGCTGCCCCCACCCCTCCTTCAGATGCTAACTTCTTTCATCTATGCTCTGAAAGATAATCATCACAGACAATACCAAAAAAGTTATAGCAAAAAAATCACCCTTTGATGTTATGGAGATCCAAAATCTAAAATGGCCACCGACATGATGATTTTTTAAATACATTTGTCTACATATAATCTTTTTTAGGTGAGAAGAAAATCTTCAGTACATCAATCTATGTGCACATAGCAAATGTCATGAAAAATATAAAAAGAGCAAGTTATATGAGAAGAAAATGTTTGTATCCAGATTTCAAAGGTGGCGAGCAAAATTCTTTTATTTTGATTAAACTCTACAAAAGTGATCACTTTGAAAACATCAGACCTCTGTTACAATTATTTGATTGTATTTTCACTTCAATAAAACCTGTAATATTGTAAATAGATACATTTTGCTCATAGGATCAAACTAAATGAAAAAATAAGGCGATCACGATGATCCGTAGAAATCACCGCCAAGTACATATCATTCTCAGTATTGGAATGATAATTGTTTGTAAGAGAATTTATGAGTGGCCAAAATTTAAATTTGATGAACAGTAAAAAATAATGGTAAGATATACACACACACATCAATAACAGACATCTTTGAAATTGTATGGTCAGAATAAAGCTGAAGAAAATATTAAATGAACAACATTTAAATTTCATGAAAATTGGCCAAAATCTTGTATGGCCTAAACATATTTTAAGACCTATCACAACTTCTGGATTGTGAACAGTGTGCAAAAAAGGAATATTCTATCACTAAAAATGGATTTACAATCCCCCTGTCAAATAAATGAAACTTCAAAATTGTGTCAAACAGAAATCTTTAGAAACCATAAGATGCACCTATGTACTAAGTTTTAGGGTTTTAGCTTGATGAGTGTGGTCACAATCAAGGGACAGAGAATTTAAAAAGTGCTAAAATCTAAATTTCATGAAAATTGCCCAAAATTTTTATTTGGCCAAAAGATATTTTAAGATAAATTACAACTTCTGGAGTGTGAACAGTATGCCAAAAATTAACATCCTATCACTAAAAATGGAACTACAATCCCCCTGTAAAATTAACAGAGAATATAAGAAAAAACTCAAAAAGGGGCATAACTCAGCAAAAAATTGAAAATTCGAAAAATTGAAAAATGCAGTTTTGATTTGTCCATAAGATAAATGTTTGTGCCAATTTTCATAATTATAAATCGCCAAAATTTAAATTTCATGGAATTTGGTCTAAAATTGGTTTGGCCAAAAAATATTTTAAGACCAATTACAACTTCTGGATTGTGAACAGTGTGCCAAAAATTAGCATCCTATCACTAAAATTGGACCTACAATCCCCCTGTCAAGTTAATAGAGAGTATCTAAATAAAAAACTCAAAAAGGGGAATAACTCAGCAAAAAATTGAAAATTGAAATTTTTGAAAAAGTGCTTTTGAGCTGTCCATAAGATGAACCTTTTTGCCAAATTTCATAATTCTAGCTTTATTTGTGTGTTCAGAATCGAAGGTTAAAAATCAAAATGGCCAAAATTTAAACAAGCCCGTCGAACTGCAATGGACCGCCCCAGAAAGCGAAAAAAAAAAACCCCACAAAGAGCAAAAACAAAAACTCCAAAAAAAGCTAAAAATAGCCATGTCAAATATCAAAATTTTTGAATATGAAACCGAATGTGATGATTTGTCATCCCGGGGGTCCCTCATACCAAAAATCAGCTTCCTAGGTCAAAAACTGTTGCCTACAAGGCCTATTTTGCGGCCAATTTCGATTTGTCAACAAAAGCGGAAGTAGTTTTCAAATTTTTAAAAAATGGCGATAGCTACTCATTAGCAATCCTACAAAGTCCCTATATGCCAAATTTCAGGTCTCTAAGTTGTTTGGTTCGATCTACAGGCGCTTTCATATTTAATAGAGAATAAAGAAGGAAAAACTTAAAAAAAAATTCTAAAAATAGCCACAAGTAGGTCAAATTTCAAAATTTCAAAAAACAAAAAAGTACGTTTTTAGAAATTGACTCAAGGATCCTCCATGCCAAAAATCAAGTTCCTACGACAAAAACTGTGACCTGTAGAGCGGAGACAGATAAACAGACAAACAGACAAACAGACAGACAGACAGAAATTGTGAAAAAAGGACCTATCGAAATCGAATTTTTTGGGTCATTTTTTTTTTCTTTATTTCTTTATCGATGAGCAGTCCAATTTCATGAAAATTGGCAAAAAACTATTTTGGCCAAAAAATATTTTAAGACCAATTACAACTTCTAGATTGTGAACAGTGTGCCACAAATGATCATCCTATCACTAAAAATGGACTTACAAATCCCCCTTTCAAGTTAATTGAGAATATTTTAGAAAAAAACTAAAAAAAGGGGCATAACTCAGCAAAAAATTAAATATTCAAAACTTTGAAAAAAAGTACTTTGGAGCTGTCCATAAGATGAACCTTTGTGCCTAATTTCATAATTCTAGCATTATTTGTGTGGTCAGAATCGACGGTCAGAAATTCAAATGGCCAAAATTTAAATTTCATAAAAATTGCCCAAAAAATTATCTTGGCTTAACAATTTTTTTAAACCAATTAAAACTTCTGGATTGTGAACAGTGCAAAAAATGAACCTCCTACCATTAAAATGGATCTACAATCCTCTTGTCAAGTTAATAGAGAATATATAAGAAAAAACTCAAAAAGGGGCAACACTCAGCAAAAAATTGAAAATTCAAAAATTTGAAAAAACAAGCAATGGACCCCTCTCGTAAGCAGGCCCTACTTTGAGGTCATTTTGGATGTTGCGACAAAACCGTAAATAGTATTCTTTATCAAAATGGGGACATGTTTGTATTAGGAAACCTACTAAGACCCGTGCACAAAATGCCAAGCATGAATATCTTTTGTTTCAATGTACAGAATCCCCCTTTTAACAACTAGCCTTATTCTATTAAAGACAGACAGACACACAGACAGACAGACACACAGACAGACAGACAGACAGAGAAAATGAACACTGAGGACCCCTTTTTTAACTTTTTTTTTCTTGTGTTCGATTTTCTTTTACAGGAATGATCCGATAATATGTGCCAACTCTGAAGTTTCTATATCATTTGGTTTAACCTACAGACTGTTTCAGAATTAACAAAGGACATATAGCAAAAATAACTCCAAAAAGCCTACAAATAGCTTTAAGTAGGTCAAAACATCAATGCTCACGTTTAAAAAAGATTGAAAAATAATTAGAACTTTACCAAAGAGTCCTTCATGGTAAAAATCAGCTTCCAAGGGCAATAACTGTGGCCAATATGTCCTTCTTTGCAGCCATTAAGGTTTTTGCCCAAAAACCGGATGTAGATTTCTAAATATGAAAAAAATATTCAAGGGCCAGATTGATGATCACATAAAGATCCAATATACCGAAATTCAAGTGTCTATGTCATTTGGTTTGATCTACATACTCTTTTGAAATTAAGAGAGGATATATAGCAAAAAAAACTCGAAAAATCTAAAAATAGCCATAAGTAGGTCAAATTTCAAATTTTCAAAAGACAAAAAAATACTCTTCGAATGGTTACCCTAAGAATCTCTCATGCCGAAAATCAGTCTCCTAGGCCAAAAATTGTGGCCTACAGGCGAATAACAGACAGACACACACACAGACAGACAGACAGACACACAGAGAAAGCAAACACTGAGGACCCCTTTTTCAATTTTATTTTCTTTTTTTCGATTTTCTTTTGAAGGAGCGGTCCGATAGTTTTGAGCTGTCCATAAGATGAACCTTTGTGCCAAATTTCATAACTCTAGCTTTATTGGTGTGGCCAGAATGGATGATCAGAAACAATCAAAATGGCCAAAATTTTAAATTTAATAAAAATTGCCCAAAAAATTATCTTGGCCTAAGAATATTTTAAGACCAATTACAACTTCTGGATTGTGAACAGTGTGCATAAAATGAATATCCTACCATAAAAAATCAATCTACAATCCCCCTGTCAAGTTAATTATTTCACAGGAAATCCCATACCAGTTTTTAACTTAACAATAATTCACAAACAGACGGTTTGTGAATTCTACTTCCTTTTCCGTCGCGATCGGTTTGATATTTGTAGGTATTTATGTGTTTGTATGAGGCGACCTAATATGTATGCATAGGGGTATGTATGATGATTCTGCATGTGAACGATTGTGACGGAAATAGCATTGTTTGTTTTTATTTTCAAAATAAATATTTTTCCATAAAAATATGAGATTTCCTTGTGATTTAAATTTATCTAAATAGAGAATATTTAAGAAAAACCTCAAAAAGGGGCATAACTCAGCAAAAAATTGAAAATTCAAAATTTTGAAAAAGTACTTTTGAGCTGTCCACAAGATTAACCTTTGTGCCAAATTTCATAACACTAGCTTAATTGGTGTGGTCAGAATCGACGGTCAGATATAGACAGACACACCGCTGAACATAGGAAACACCTAGAGATTTGCGAGGACCTCAGAGAGACATGATGATTGTTCAATGCGGTGATTGATAAATTACCTTCCTTTCTTACAAATCTAGTTATTCATGTTGAGCTCTTTAGAGGCATCAGGGCCTCGCCCTTCCACCTACTGGTCCATGATCGGAGTCAACCCACGTCGACCGTGGAAAGTAGCTGGATGGGTGACCTGCCGGGTGTTGTACCTTCGAAAAGTACAGCGTTACGATCGTCACATCGTCAGCTCTAATTCGAGGTCAGCATGGTGTTTTGCGTTACCATGTGGTGTGAGGGGAAGTGGGTACTCCCAGCACACCGTGGGTGGCGGCCCGTAAAATCGTCAAGTATCCAAGGTCCTTAGAGGCATACCCTAGTGGTGACCTAGTAAGTCCTCGCTGCCCTCGGGTGGATGACGCTGTTGAAGGACCGGAGGCTATCCTCCGAAAGCATTCCCCATGTTGAGCTCTTTGTTTTGAATACTTTATTTTTGTTGCAATATTACAGTTAATGTTGGCTGTCCCTGCGGGTGTAAGTTCAGAAGGGTTTAGTTTGGTTATTAAATAGTTTTAGTACTAGAAAAACATCCTAAAATTTAACTTCAATCTTCTCTTTCAACATTTAAAATAAGATCAATAGAATTCAGCTAGTTTTCTTCAGAAGAAAACAACTTAACAAAATGTGCACCCCAAGAATAACCCTCTGAAAAAGTTAGGTTTCTCCTTTGCAGTTGCTTTGCAGATTACAGTTATGCTTCACGGAATATTTTGGTATTTTATATGAATGATGAATGGGATTTATATGTTAAATATGTTCAATTTTTTCAGATACATTAATAAAGTTTCTAGTTATATTATTGTACAACCAGAGACGCAGTGTAGGAGACACACAATTAAGTGAGCAGTTAACAGTGATAAAAGATTTTGATATTAAAAGCAAATGATCATTTTTAGCACTTCACAACTACAGGTCAATCAGTTGCAAAACTAGGTTTTGTTAGAGGCCCTTGAAGATCACAAAGTAGATCTTTTTTCCAAAACTTTAAGTCTGATTATTCAGAACATGTTGAAAACAGTGTGAGTATGCTAAGGTGCATCTATTGAACTTTATATTGTAAGGCATCACATTTTCTAGCAGTTGTGGGTTTTTTTATGATTGCTTGCCTTTCTTTTTTTTGGGTAAAGGATTTGCACCTCCTCTATTTGTAAAATGAGATAAATAGAGTTTTAAGCATTTGAAATTCAGGACAGCATAACTAAATGTCAAAATTCTAGCAAAACAGAAGCGAAAATCACTAGCATTTGAGTACAAAAAGACCAATGGATGTTCAAATTGGTTTATTGTTTTTGTATATTATTCTAGATGAAAAAAAAGAATATGATGAATAATAGGAAATAATTATTCAAATAGCTCAGGGAGTGAAAAAGTGAATTTGTCATTACAAGGCTGTCTGTATATGTATTGCACCATATGTTTAAAATCAATAAAATATTTTTGAAAATGCTGTAAATAAAAACACCACCACAATGAAATGTATTTTAAAATAACAAAATATTCATTTTAAAATAACTTACATAGAGTATATAGCATAGGTATAAAAAATAGTAAAAAATCACATATGATCTTACCAAAAGATATCCAAAGGCAGTAAAATTAATCCATTATTTGACTATGAATCCAAAAAGTGTGTGAACATGGTGGTGGTTCAATAGAAAAAAAAGTTATTCATACTAGCGCAGTGATGTTGTTTATATTTACAAGTTTATTTATTTTTCTTGGTATTAATCTGATTGAAACATGCTCAACACATTCAAAATGTTAAATAGTTATCTTAATATAGAAAAAAGGTTTAAAAAAGGATTTTCAATTACTTAATTGTATGTGATAAAAGAAAGTCGAACATCACAAAAAAAATGTATATATTCAAAAAAGGAAGAAAAAAAGAAAGATTTATTATGGCTGCATCCCTTTTAGGTCTTCAGTTTATGTATATATTCAAAAAAGAAAGAAAAAAAAGAAAGATTCATTATGGTTGAAACCCATTTGGGTCTTCAATATTTAATGCATTTTCAAACAAAATCGATTTTCCACTTAAATTGAAAATTAGATTTTATTAAATAGAGTAACAGGCTTTAGCCTGTAGCTTTTCAGTTTACTCAATCTCATAGAATTAATCATATTTTTTTTGGTATGTTTTGATTCAAATTTAAGTAGAATAATGTTTTTTGGTGGATAAAAACATACAGTTTTGTAATAATATATTTCTTAATAACTGACTCCAGCATAAAAAAGGCCAAGTGTCAATTGTCAATAGTAAATACAAAAAGTCTGTGGTTGAATGAATTTGTCTATCTAACCTAATCTATACATCTTAATAAAAGAGTAAAATCTGTGTGTTTGTGTGTGTGTGTTTTTTCCATTATAACTCCAGAAAGACTTGACCGATTGCGATGCGATTTTCTTCAACAAGACCGTATGGACCCTCGAATTTACATGGGCTTATTCATTTTTCGAAATTTCAAAAAACCTAAACAGGGGGTCAGTTTTTTCATTAAAAAAGAGAAAATATAAGGGTTTTTCTTATGACATAATGATTGCTTCAACCACTTCAAAGACAGACGTAGCTTATTTGTTCTTAATCAAAACAAATACGTTGATCCCGGAGTTTGTTTAAACAATAACTCTCAGTAACAACTTATGTTTAAACTAAAGAAGCGTTCAAGGAGCATTCAAAAAT
>SWLX010000065.1:0-10261 GCA_009866985.1 Limacina bulimoides | reverse complement strand
AAAATACTAATATTAATACTAATATTAATTATTTTTTTTGAAAATATTGATTTTCACTGATGAGAGGTTGGCAAGCCTGCTTTTATTAATTCGTGTGCCCTTTTTCGGGTTTTCTGGCCTTTTTGAAGGTTTTCCATAATTTGTAGAAAGTTGAGCTTTCAATTGAGAAAAAACCCTTGGTAGCATTTATTTTGGACCTTCCTCTATTGTAATCAAGTTGAATGCAAGCAAACTGATGTTTAAATTTTGGTCAAGGGCCCTCCTCAAGAAGTGAAAAATTATATTTTATTGTGTCTTTACCAAAAAAATCAAATTTTTTAATACTTTTTAGGGCACCAGCAACAAAACTTGTTGTTTCGGTTTGATTTGTATTGGTTACATTTAGAAGAAGGTTCAAAATAAGTGATGCTGAGAGTTTTTTTCTCATTTCGAAAGCTTAACTTTCTACAAAATTACAGAAAACCTTCAAAGAGGACAGAAAACTTGGAAAAAAGGGACAATTAATTAATAACAGTAATTGAAGCAAAACTTCCAACCACAATATCTTTGTCATTTTTAAAAACTTTCTTAAGTAAATTTGGCATGTACATCTTAACCCTTAATAAAACAATAATGTATGTATGTGTATGTGTTTGTGTGTATGTGTGTTCCTTTATAACTCGAGAAATTGTTAGCCGATTTTTATGCGGTTCGTTTATTGAATTGCTTAAAACAACGAAAGTGACAAGGGCAAAAAAGTTTTTTTCCAAAGTAAAAATTGGCCCCACAAAAGAGGAAAAATATCATTTTTGCGATGCGCGGACCTCATAGAAATCATCAACAACATAGTATTGGTATGTGACGAGGACCTCAGAAAATCAAAACATGGCACCAAGCTACAAATGACCACTAATAGCAATTTAAACAACAATACCATAAGGTCCAGCTGCAATTGACTGCTCAATACAAGTATTCGATTGAATTAAAGTAAGTTTATCTGGATGGTTAGGGTGGGATACATATTTCAGGGGTTACGAGTCTTAAATATGGTGCTTCAGATGCTGCTCCAGATGTAAAAAATACTGAACCCCGTTCTTCTTCAATCCAATTTTGCATGGGAGGCCGATTACCGAGTGCCGGAGGCGCGAGTATAGGGGGTATGGGGGGTTGACGATCCATATATGCCTCCCTCTCTCTTTATCTCTCTTTCTCACACTCACTCTCCTCTCTTTCTTTCACCCTCTCTTCATTTCTCTCTCTCTCTTTCTTTCTCTCTCTCTCTGTCTCTCTTTCTCTCTCACACTCTATTTTGCATGGGAGGCCGATTACCGAGCGCCGAAGGTAATTTTGACAACTTGGGCCGACAATCCATATATACATATGCCTCGGACTGTACGCGGCTAGCAGCAAAGCCACTAGTTCCTAATATTATGCCTGAGTTTTTTTCTTTATATACCGACTGACCAGGAACAACTGCACCCCTAAAAAATGTAATATTTTGGAAAGGCTATGATCAAAATTTAAGAAAATTCATGGGGGTAAAGAACGTCCAATGGGTAACAGTTATGTAAAAAATTATAGCATTATTATAAGTATAACGAAAATTATCTTGAATCTAGTAAACACAGTCAATTCTCATAAAGTGTGGAAATTCAATTGTCGCTGGTAACTTTGTGCGGAGAAATTAATACCTAAATGGTTGTCCTGATCGCACATTAAAGCGTGATTCGGCGATGTAGCAGACATTAAAACAAAGTAAGAGAGTCTTCAAGATTATATGTGAAAAAAAACTGTCAGTTCATCAATGTCAACGAGTGATTAATCACTTTGTTACTTGCGAGAAGAAATGCATTCAATTGAGAGGTGGTCACCTTGTGCATGTGATTCAATGATTTTCATCATTATTTCAACACTTTTTGTTCGAGATAAAAGACATACTTGTTTTGATAAATAAAACAGTACTTTTTCTCATACAGGTTGTATTTTATTCAATAGTTTCTTCTCTTCTCGCTGAGTTCCATCACAGAGATAAAAACCTTCTCCAATGTGCTATTTGCACTGTTTTGTTGGTTTTCATTGTTTACCTTTTTGTTTTGAAAATGGGCTGTACTATATAATTTTTGCTAGTTAAAAGTTAACATTTGAATTTTTACATAATCATGCCCATTGGTTGTTCTACATAGATGCCAAATTTTGATTAATTAAGTTATAACAACTTATAAGGGGCGCAGTTTTTCCTGGTCAGTAGGTGGTTATCAAATATGAATAGTGAAAAGATTATATGGAAAAAATCACTTTTTCCTAGTTTATTCACATTTTTCCTGATTTGTTAAAAATTTTAAATAGGTGTTTCTTTTTTAGATATATGTTTTGCTCAAATTTGATATGTCTCTTCTTTTTATGAAGCTGGAGCAGGGGTGTCTTTGGCTTTTTCTGTATAACAGACATATTCAGAGACACATGAACAGAAACAAAACAAACAAATATAAACAAAAATTACACACATTTTGCGGTTGATTTTGGGAACACTCATCTGCTGTTGAAATGTGCTATTAAAATGCTTGATGGTCTTTACAAATGCCTGATTTCCAAAGCAGGTTCTTGACCTTTTTCAATGTTATAAGAACTTAAAACATTTGTTAGCAGGATGGTTCTTATCTGTGATGATCTTCTTAGTACTATTTTTCATCTGACCTTCAAAAATGGTGCTGAATGGTGGAAGACTAAGACTAATTAAGCGCTCAAAGATGTTGGTAACTGAGTTCAGCTTTGCCATGTCTTGTTTGGCTGCTGTTATGTACCAAACTGTGATGGATTGAGAAACATTTTTTTCTATGTTGAGGATAAGAATGGTTTTGTCAACTCCAAAAAACTAAGTTTTCTTAAGAAGTATGGACGCTGTCTTGCCTTCCCAAGGATAATTTCACAATGATTTGGCCATGTAATGGTGTTTTTCAGCATGATTCCTAAAAGCTTTTAAGATAAAAACCTGCTCTTCAATTTTGTCATCTGTTTTGAGAGTTGTAGGTGTTACAGACATTTTTATTCTGATATCAATGATCATCTCTTTTGTTTTTAATGTATTGAGATCAATATTATAAGCTTTACACCCTCTTGTAAGTGAATCAGCTTGCTCAAAATGTAAGATTTCATAAGTTATTAGACTAGCTTCATTTGTATCATCTGCAAATTTTGCTATTAATGAATTTTCATCTAGAGCTTCACAATCAAATGTAGAAATTGAATATAAAGATGGTGACAAAACACTACCCCTTCTGTGGGGAACCTGTATTTCAAACTAAAGAGGATGAAAATTATTCTTAATTTTGACAACTTGGGATCAATCCAATAGAAAATCTAGGATAAACTTGCATGAACAAGGATGTTTATAGCGTCCCCCTTTACATTGGTATTTCCTATATGCCACGCAAACTGGTGTCAAAACCATCTGGCCAAAAATATTGAATACTGTGACAAGAAATTAAAAGCTTTTCATATCCACTGGTATTAGAGCAACAGGTCTGTAGCCATTGACTGCTGTGACAATTTGTTACAAAAGGAGGTATTATTGATAATTTTTTTAATATAACTAAGCCAAACACTTGTCTCAAGAGACCAATTAAAACCATAACATAGAAGGGAACAGGAAGATGAAAATTGCACTGCTTAAGGATAAGGGGGTTGATGTTATTTGGACCAGTGGCTTTCCGTTCATTAAAAAGAAGAAATGAGCATCAAACATCTTCAAAAGAGACTTTGAATGAAGTTGAAGCGCGGTCGTTGATAGGCTGATATACAGGAGTGGTGAAATTTCTCTTTTCAAAACAAAAATAAAAATGATCCAATTTATCAGGGAGGGTGATATCAGATGAATCTTATTATTGACTGGTACCTTTATTGTGGGTGATTAGACTAATTTTAGACCATAATTGTCGTTAATCACTGGTATGAAGTACAAGTTTAACTGTTTTTTGTGGTAACGTTTCATTTCTTAATTTTTTATTTTTTTTATTTTGATTTTTCACAACGGTGGGTCGATGGGTCATGAAGCATTTTATTATAAGCTTTTTTCTTGGCAACAATATGTTTTGGAACAAACTTATCAAACCAAACATTATTGTTTGGATACACAGTGACTGTTTGTTTATCAATGCAAAATTCTTTGCAAAAGTAAATACAATCAGAAATAGTTTCTGTAACCTCATGAGTTGACGATCACAAATCTCTCCCAGTTGTCTGGTCAAATCAATCTCATGCAATAATTCTACAGATTATTTATTCCTCTGTTTAACATTTATTGACAGAAGTTTTTCAGACTTAAGCTTTTGCTTGTATGTTGGAATAAAGAATATCATTGAATGATCAGATTCTCCCTAATTTGTAAATACTTGGTTATTAAATGACGTGTTTACATAACAATGGTCTCTAATTTTCTCACTACGGGTTGGGCATGTGACACATTGATTAATATTTGGCAGCACATAATAAATTGGATAGATTGAAATCGCCCAAAATTAATATTTTGGATCAGGATATTTTTTTAATAAGTATTAATGACATTGTTTATTTTTTATTGTAATGGAAGGGTCACATGCATATAGTTAAACCTTATGTTTCTGACTTGGGTATATGAGCAATTATTTGTTTGGTTCATTACCAGCCATGCTCAAAAAGCATGTCAGCGTTTAAATTGTCTTACATATTTTGTCTTGGTCTGGCAAGAAAAGTCCTCCTGAAGGAGGGTTTTTACAGAGGATTAGGCTTGTGACAACAGACTGAATTTTCATTAAAATATTGTTTCTTGGAATGTCATGTGCATTACCCATCTGGAAATTTGTATGTTTTAGGTCTGTTTATCCTCAATTATTTCATCATTTCTTTTATGAAACATGACCTTTTTGAAATAGCCTAAATAATTGATATGAGTAAAAAGAAAGAATACATAAAATGAGATTTTCATCACACTTTTTAGATAAGCTTTTTTTAGGGTTAGAAAAGTCAAATGCTCTACATCATAGATTTATGAAATGTTACATAAAACATCAAGGGAATATGTTAGCAATAAGTATCCAATTGACCTATAAAAATGAAATGTGTCTTGCATTTTATTATCCCTTAATTATTCAAGTTTCTTACATGACAAACTTCCAGGATAAAAAAAGCAAACAAATTAAAGGATGTTCTGTTTTTTAATCTGGTGTTACAATTATGGTTTTAGGTAACCCGTTATAAGAAAATCATGGACATTAAAGTTATGAAGTTTCACCGTATTTTGCCTTCCGCCACTCCTGTTCCTACCAAACTACAGTGTTGCAACATTCATTTCAGTTGACCCAATGGATGAACCTTGTGCCACAGTGCACTATAACAGTAGAGGAACATAATATATAGTTTATCGTGTGAAACATGGTATACTATATTAAACATGATAGACTTTGTACCATCTACCTCTCCTTTTATAGTACACTGTGGCACGAGGTTCATTGACTTGGGTAAACTGAACCTTGCAATGCTATAGTACGATCAGAACGCGAGTGGCCCAGGTTTGAAGCCAGCTCGCAGAAGGCAATCTTTAAAGGTGAAACTTGGTAATTTCTTTATCAAACTTTCTGTAAAAGATTGATCGTTTTCCTTTAGAAATTTTTTATAGGAGTAAATAAATATCTGAATTATTCTTGTATTGATAGAGTCATTTATGTAATTTGTAATACTCCCTTTAATTAAGATTTCTTCAGTATAAAAATGTGAAAATAATGTTAAAACCAACATCATTAAAGAAGAAAAAAAGATTTTGAAATTGACAAACAAATTTTGATTGGTTCCCAGAAGGCAATCTTTAAATGTGAGATGTGGTGTAACCTCATATTTTTTACATAATTTTGCTGTAAAATATTGACACTTTGGCTTTAGAAACTTTTGATATTATTACAGGTAAATAAATATAACTTTTCTTATCATTCTTGTAGTGACAAAGTCTTATGTATGTTATTTATGATACTCCTGTTAATTTACATTTGTTCAGTATAGAAATGTGAAAATGATGGTAAAACCTTATATCTTTTAGATAAATTTTCTGTAAAATATACATACTTTGGCTTTAGAAACTTTTTATATTATTAAGAGTAAATGAATATAACTTCTCTTATTATTCTTGTACTGACAAGGTCTTATGTATGTAATTTGTAATACAGGGTGTTTCATAATATCTGCCTCCCCATCCACAGCAAAACTGGGCAGCACCTCATCATAAACCTTTATATTTTTGAAAACCTTATTTCAATACAGTTTTGTATGCAAAAATTTAGAATGTGTCCTTGATAACCTGACTACCCGTTACGGATTTTGTAACCCATAGAAAAACCCCCTTTTGAGTAATTTTTTTCGAATATTTTGATGTAATGTGAGCCATAAAATCATTCAATTGTGACATTTTTTCTCAATGAGATGTCTTTTCACTGCTCTGATCTGTATCTGTGTGTTTTGATAATTTACAGTATTTTCTATAAAAATACTTATTTTACAGTGATTTTTCTCCATATTTTAGACTAAATTGGGACAAAATCTGACATTTTTTCGTTTTTTATTGCCTGTTTTAGTTCAAAATTGTCCATTGTTTGTTTTTTGTATTCTAATATAAATCTTAGTTGTTTGCCTTCAAAATGATGTATCATACTAAGCATCACACAAATATTTGACTATGTTATTGTCAAACGTTATATAGAGCCGTCCCAAAAACTTATGTCTACGATGAACTTATCTTCTTTACCACCCTTTATAAAATGCTTCACCAGAAGTCAACCAATGAACCAAATGGTCTGATTTTTTATATGTGAAATTGTATTGAAATAAGGTTTTCAAAAATATGAAGGTTTATGCTTAGGTATTGCTCACTTTTGCTGTAGATGGGGGGGCGGGCAGATGTTATGCAACAACCTGTACTCCCTTTAACCCTTTTGTTGACCAGACATCGAAATATTTTAGCTACAGTTCCGATTTTTTTAGCTGTGACTAAGATCCAAGAGTTATGAACACTGTTAAAATTTCAAGGGGATGTCTTCATTAGCTTTCTCTTTATTGAGTGTCACATTTACAAAGACAAAGAAGAAAAAACTCCCCGAAAATGGACGTTTTCGCCAATATTTTGACCATGTGCACGTACAACTTATATTCAAATATAGTGTTTTATCATTCAATTTTTGCGTCAATTTGTTGTGCCAATGGCCATATAAACATTAAATAATCATTTGATAAAAATAATATGACAATTGGACTATAACTGTGCAGGCTCAAAGTCTTGGGACTCACAAGTCCCGTCAGCAAACAAAGGATTAATTAACATTTGTTCACTATAGAAATGTGAAACTAGTGTTAAAATCAAACATATCAATAATGATGAAAAACAGTATTTTGAGATATGCAAACAAAGGCTTAAAAAGAATGTACACAATTCAACAGAAAAACCAAATGTGTATTAGTTTTTTAGTAAGTGCATAAGTAGTTTTCAACTTCCAAGTGGAAAACATGAATCTGAAAATAGCTTCTAATAACTTTGTTCTTTTTGGATTAACCTTATTGTTGGTGAAATTTTTGCATAGTGAATTTACCAAGTAATTAGAAGACAAGATTATCCTTTATCTACCACTGTTTCTTTTAATATTGCGAGCGATTGATGTTGATAAAATACAGAAAGAAAATCGTAACTTTTTAATTTTTAATTTCAATATTACGATGTTTCAAACTAACTTTCTTTTTAATAGAAAAACCTAAGAAGTTAAGATATTGTTATAGAATGATATCAGATTCCAAGGAGCTAACTAGTATTGTTTTTCTTGTTACTCGTTAAACTATTGTGATTTTCTTACAGTTGTTTCAGAATAAAAAGTTAAAATCAAGCTCTGATAGATGTTCTGTTTTTTGTTTTTGATTTCCCCATTTTTTCTATTAACCAACCACAACAGAAGCCTGTTATTACAGTAAAGGGTTGAAAATTTCCAGTTATTTAAGATTTCGCCCTTTTCTGAACAAGATTATTTAATTATTTGTTTTATATATAATAGTTTCCTGAGTTGTCATTATTTAAGAGAAAGAAAATGTACCTTTATTAAAGCAATGCACAAACAAAAATTGCATGAAAAAATATTGAAAATGACAAAGCTATGAAGGTTGAAAGTGTTTCTTTTATAACAGTTATTAATAGATTTTGTCCCCTTTTTCAGGCTTGATTACTTTTTGAAAATCTCTTCCCTACTTTTGTATAAGGTTATGCTTTAAAGAGAGAAAAACTCTAAGCAAAACTTGTTTGAACCTCCCTCTGCTGCCACTAAGTTGAATGAAAGTAAATTGATAGTTGGATTTTGGTCAAGGGGCCCCCAAAGAGTGAAAAATAATCTTATTGGATTAGTCTTAAGCTAAAGAATCACATTTTTTCACTTATAAAGGCATCATTAACAAAAACAGAATATCAGTTGAAGTTGAATTCAATTGCTTTCATTAGAATTAGAAGGTGAAAAGGTGTTTAAATTGAAACATGGTATTTTGCAATAATACTACCTATATAAAATTTCCAAATGAGGTAAACTGGAAAAAAATTGTTGCACATTATAAATACATTATGATTATCTATCATTTACGGAAATATATGCGATATCCGTTTGCAGCTTGTAAAATACAATTTCTACCATCTTTATAACTGGTTCGATCTACAAGCGCTTTCAAAATTAACAAAGGATATATAAGGAAAAACTCAAAAAATGTCTAAATATAGCCATTAGTAGGTCAAATATCAAAATTTTTGTAAATGAAATGGAATGTGATGATTTGTCATCCTGGGAGTCCTTCATACGGAGAATCAGCCTCCTAGGTCAAAAACTGTGGCATACAAGCCCTATTTTGCGGCTGATTTCGATTTTTCGACAAAACCGGAATAGTTTTCATTTTTTTAATAGCGAAAGGCATTAGCAATCCTACATGGTCCCTATATGCCCAATTTCAGGTGCTTTATGTTGTTTGGTTCGATCTACAGGTGCTTTCATAATTAACAAAGGACATATTAGGAAAAACTCCAAAAATGTCTAAAAATAGCCATAAGTAGGTCAAATATCAAAATTTTTGAAAACGAAACGGAACGTGATGATTTGTCATCAGGTGGGTCCAACATACCAAAAATCAGCCTCCTAAGTCAAAAGCGGTTGCCTACAAGCCCTATTTTGCGGCCGATTTTGATGTTTCGACAAAACCGGAAGTAGTTTTCAAAATTTAAAGAAATGGCGATAGGTACCTACTCATTAGCAATCCTACAAAGACCCTGTATATCAAATTTCAAGTCTCTATGTCGTTTGGTTCGATCTACAGTCGCTTTCATAATTGACAAAGGGTTTATAAGGATAAACTCCAAAAAAGTTAAAAATAGCCATAAGTAAGTCAAAAAATAAAAAAATCCAAAATCTGAAAAAATGACCAGGGGGTATTCAACCAAGGGTCCTTCATGCCAAAAATCAGCCTCCTAGGTCAAAAACTGGCCTCCAGCCCTGCTAACAGACAGACACACAGACAGTCACACAGAGAAAGCAAAAACTGAAGGACCTATCATCTTCTAGGAAGTCGTTTCTCTCCTTCTATCTTTTGAATACGCGGTCCAATACTTTTGCATACCTTCTCTTAAAATAATGGTATTATTCTCATAAAAGGAAACTAGGTAAAGAGAGAATGGGGGAAATTTCAGAAAGTGCGCGGCAACTTGTTAATATTTTTTTTCTTTTTTTTTTTTTTTTTGATTAAGACCATAAAGGTGATTTCGTAGAACATTAAAAATGTGGGAGTCTAAAAATAAAATGCCATTTCATCCTGACAATTGTGAGGTGATAAGAGTCACAAATGAATTAAGTCCCCTTCCAGCCTAATTATAAGATTCATGGAGTGACTCTCCAAATTTTCAATTCTGTTAAGTATCTATAGGTGTCACGATTGACGCAAAACTCAGTTGGAAGGATCAATGTGATAATGTTTGCCTCGAGGCACATATCATTTTGTCCTTCCTTGAGCGCATTTATTTTAGACTAGCGGCTTCGCCGCTAGCCGCGTGCAGTCCGAGGCATATATTGATTGTCAATCCCCCGTACTCGCGCCTTCGGCGCTCGATAATCGGCATCCCGTGAGAAAAAGAGTGTGTGAGAGAAAGACAGAGAGAGGGAGAAATAGAGAGAGAGATAGATAGATAGAGAGAGAAAGATAGAGAGAGAGTGTGTGTGTGAGAAAGAGAGAGAGAGAGAGAGAGAGAGAGAGA